>PVKU01004054.1:0-157927 GCA_004027475.1 Anoura caudifer
CCTCCGGGAAGGCTCCGGGTGCAGGGCCCAGGCCAGCAGACATGTGGGCTCCAGGAGCGTGGCTGGGTGGATTTGTGCTCAAAACTTAGGTACTTGAAAAATTTCCTCCCACGTGGGTCTCTGTCCTGGGTTCATTCCATTTCTAGGGCTGGCTTGGTGCTTCCGGGCCCCTTTTGGCGGCAGCCAAGCACTTAAGGCACCGGCTTTCCTGGCAGCCTCTGGCCCCCGTTCCGTGGGGGAAGGCGGTGGTGTGGGAGCAGGTGTTTTTCCCTCCTGAGGAGCCATTCATGGGCACCCCACTTCCCCAGCCATTATTGCTCTCATGTTCGATGCATTATGTAAATTGTTTCTGTTGCTAAGTGGTGCCGGAGCCGCTCAGGGGAACGCAGGTCCAGAGGCATCTGGAGGGGAGGCAGGAGGCTGGCCCTGGAAACGCTCTCCTTTGTACCCTGGAGGGTCCGACAGCCTCCCAGCTCAGCTGGGGATGCCCGGAGCTTGCAGGATGTTTCCCCATCAGACCACCGCTTTGCGAGGCCAGTGGCTGCACCCACTGCAGGCTAGGGGCTCCCAGGAAGTCAGGTGTGCTCCCTCATTGGTTAGGGATGTGGGATTGGGCCTTTGCCTCCCAGCTCGGACTGGCCCCCAGGGTAGGACATGTGCCCTCTGCTGTGCAAGGAGGCATGTTTCTCCACCTGCAGCCCACTCACCCACAGAGCCTCCTTGGAAAACTTTGGCAGAGCTGGAACAGGTGATGTCCACCCTTGGGGCTGGGGGCCCACCTTCTGCAGCGAGCGCCCAGTGCGCTTGGGGTATAGCAGGGTGGATTTTGGAGCGGCATTACACCCCGAAGCACCAGCAAGTTCTTGGGTCCCGGGGGCCTGGGACCTCCATGAGGCATGTAGGAGCAGGGAGGTCCTGGGCCTGGGCCACGGGGCACCTGTCCTGGGGACTCGACTGGCTTTCCATCTTCCCCTTTGTGACCCGCTGGGGGAACCCAGCCCACCCAGAGGGTCTGGGTCCAACGCCTTGCTCTCCAAGGACATGCGCATCCCCAGCCCCGCTTCTCAGGCCGTCCCTTCCCTCTGCCCCCCTTCCCTCCCGCCCTGCCCCAGGCTGGCTGCCCATGGGCCTGAGGAAGCTGGGCGCCCCCAGCACGGGCTTGCATCTTGCACCAAGGTTGGTGCAGAGGCAGTGGGCGCGCCTGGGGCTGCGCAGACAAGGCATGGAGCTCCTTTCTCCCCTCCCGGCCCTGGCCCTGGGATGAGCAGTAATCAGTTTGCCGTCTGAGTTGAGAAATGCAGGTGTGGGAGCAAGGGGTCAGGGATACCAGTGGGAGCCTGGTCTGGGGACTCTGTGCTCGGCTCTCAGGGAATTGAAACCTCTAACCGTCTTCGTCCGCAGCGAGAGGGCAGACGGAGGTGAGGGTGCGGGCAGCAGAGCATGACGTGACGCCCACCGCTGCAGATGTGGGGGGGGGGCTGGGGGGGGCACTGTGTCAGAGCCAGAGCCGGGGGTTGACACAGTCAGCCCCCTGTCCCCGAGCCCTCTGTCTGCATCACTTTCCCTTTCCTTTCTTCCTTCCCCACCCCTTTTCTCCCTTTTGTATTTTTTTTTCTGACGTTCCTAGATGGAATTTTAATGGCCCAGTGTTAAAATCGGCGCCACACGTGCCCGTCGTACAAAGCAGTCGTTTCACCGGTGCACGGCGTTAGGGGCAGCGGCCCCTCTGCTCCGTCCCCAGCTCCCCGGAGGCTGTCAGTTGCTGATCTCAGAGCCCACGTCTCCCAGTGGCTCACTGTGTCGCTGCTGCGCGGTGGTTTGGGTTTAGGCCCCATCCGTGGACACCCACTGTCGGGGTGGGGGGACAGGGCCGGGCCCTCTGGTCCCCGCCCCATCACCGCACTGTGACGTGGTCAGGTCAGGATTCGGGGGGACGTTGTCCTGACTGGGCAAATGATAAGCAGCCTTGTAGCCCTTAGCTCACACTTTTGGGGTGCAGTTTTTACATTTTTTCCCCTGCGGGTAACACTGTCTGGGGTTAGTGTGCGTGGTTTTCCGCGGACCTTTACTGACCCTGCCCCACCCCAGCTTCCCACCCTTCTCTCTGACCTCCTCTCCTACCTGCAGACGCATCTGGGGTCCTGTGGAGTGTGCCGTCCGGGGAAGTCTTGCTCCCGTGAAGACAGCCCCGCTCTTTCCTGAGTGCCATGGCCTCCTCTCCTCAGGTTCTGGTTTTCTTCCTCACATGGATGGAGGGCGTTTGCAGAGGGCTTCCCGAGAAGAGGTCCGTAGGAGGCCTCGGAAAGCCGGCCCTCTCTCTCCCACACATGGCGGAGATGTTAGGTGGGTGTGGAAGCCCGGGGTGGAAACCGTTTGCCTCGCAATTTCCAAGGTGGCACCCCGTTCCTTCCAGCATCCTGAGTCGCCGTGGGGAGATCCGGAGTCACTCGGGTTCCCAGCCCCGCTGGACGTGACCTCATTTTTATCTCTAGAAACTTGTAAATGTTCCCCGGTGCCCAGTGCTCGGAAGTCCCACGCTGGCGGGTGCGGCTCAGTTCCCTTCGTTCCTCACCATCCGCCCAGCGGGCACTTCAGCGGCTGGGGGAGCTTTTCTTGAATGAGTTCTTGGACTCTTTCCGCCCTCCCCTTTTCTCTGTTCTCTTCCTGGAGCCTGTGACTCACAGCCTTTGCTTCTCTCTGTCTCTGTTCTCTCCAATTTCCCTTCTCTCTGTCTTTTAATCAGGAGAGGTCTCAGTTTTGTTGCCGTATGTCGGTGCTTTTCAAAATAACATCTCGCTCTTGTTTCATTGTTGCTATGATGTCTGTACGCTCTCTGAGGAGTGTATTATAGCATTAAAAAAAAACTTTTTTATTTTGAAATAATTTTAGACTTAGAGAAGTTGCCAAAATAGTATAGCAATTTCCTGACCTTTCCCTCCGTTTCCTCTAAAGTTGTCATCTTGCTGAACTAGAGCACAAATATCGGAGCCAAGTCGTCGGCGTTGGAACAGTGCCGTTCGGCAAAGTGAGGGTCCGTTTGCATCCCACCACTTTTTACGCCACTGCGCCTTTTCTACCCCAGGGTCCCATCGGGGACCCCGTGTTGCGTCTAGTTGTCCCGTCTCCTTGTCTCCCCCAATCTGTGACACTGTCTCCATCTTTCCTTGTCTTTCATGCCCGTGACACTTTTTTTTTTAGCTCCGGTCAGTGGCTGTGTTCCGTGTCCGTCCATTTGGCTCTGTCCAGTGTTTACCTGTGGTGAGGCTGAGGCCACCGGTTCATAGGAAGAACAGCACAGAAAGGCCGTGCCCCTCTCAGCGCCTCGCACAGGGGACGTGGCGGCCGCACATCCTGTGGTTTGGCGAAGGTTCCTCCCCTGCGAAGCTGCTCTTTTTCTTTGTGATTAGCTTCTTGGGGGAGCTACTCTGAGGCTGGACAAAGAATCTGTTTCTCCTCAAACTTCTGCCCCTGGGTCTGCACGTCGCCCGGGGTGCTTGCCTGCAGCCCGGATTGCTGTGCTGTGTAAGGGGGCTCTTCTTGTCCCTCACTCCATCCGCGCTGGTTAACTGAGAGTTTTCTGTAAGGAGGGGCTGGTTCCACTATTTACTTATATCAGTGTGGACTCGCGGACACTTATTCTCTGGGTTCTACGTCACCACGATCGCTATTTATTTTCCTGCTGGAATTGTCCCGGCCTTGGCCATGGGGAGCTCTTTCAGGCTGGCTCTCGTGCCCCTTCCACACGACCCTCTTTCTTACCGCGAAGCCCTCTGAGCTCATGCGGTGTCTTCCCTGGAACCAGCCACTTCTCCAGGAAGCTTGGGCTCCATTTATTGGCAGGAGGCATTTAGATACCAAGATCTAGGGGCTGAGTGCACTCATCGCTTCTCGGCCTCTCACGGGGGCACCTGTGGGGACACGTGTACGTGTGTGCCGACCCACGTGCACGCACATGTCTCGAGTCCCATCTCTGCGTCCCTGCATCGCTGGTGGCAACCGCGCCTGCAGACTGCAGCCCCCGCGCCCGGCCAGCACGACGGGGCTCTTCCAGGTCGTCCTCCTCCCCATCTCGGTTCTCAGTATCTACCACACGTTTGCTCCTCAGCCCCGGCGTGCACGATTTACAGCATTTTTCGCACTTTCCTTGTCCTACGCAGCCCACGTTCCTTCAGGTTCCTCTTGTTTGTTTTGGTGTCAGACTCCCGAGCTCTGGTCCCCCCCCACCCCCCCGTGTGTGGGGTGTCACACGGTCCGTAGTTCAGCAGAGAGAGAGTGTGACAGGAGGGTGCGGGACTGACAACCCACTGGGCCTCAAGTCAAAACCCCACCGAAGAGCGGGACCATGTGTGTGGAAGTGGCCCCGGGCGTGGGGGGCTGGGGAGGGGGACTCGTGGACTGCAAGGCTCACTGTGGGCGATCTGGCCAAATTGCCCTCCTGGGCCGCAGGTTCCCGAGGGAAGTTTCTCTTGGTCTCCTGTTTGGGGTTTCAGGGCTTCGTCTTTGGGGTTCCCCAACACCGACCTACTACAGCGGAGGTGAGCCTGCCGAGTCAGTCACCCGTGGTCCATCTGCCTCCCCCACGTTTTCTCGGACCCACAGGCGTTTGCCCTCGTGAACGGCTCTTGACCGCTGTTGCAGGCAGTTTGAGAAGGAGAAGTTCAGCCTGCCAGGCGCCACCATGCAGTCCAGGCGGGGCCCAGACGGTGACCCAATGAGCAGGACGTGCTCTGGCTGAGGGACGCAGCGCACCTGGGCCAGGCTCCTGACGTGCCCCCGAGCCCAGGCCCCCCTGCCCCTGCCCAGGACCCCAAAGCACTGCTGCCCTTGCCCGGCACTTCATCAGGCCCAGGCTGGGGTGAACCACAGAGAGCCTCTGGGGACGGAGTGGGGTTCGGGGAGGCGGCCAAGCGGCGGGAGGCTCAACCAGCCTCACAGGGGGCTTGAGCAGCCAGATCTCTCCCTGGGATCAGGTGCCCTCATCCTGAGCCTCAGTTTCCCCATCCGTGCAGTGGGGAGCCCTGGCTGCCTGGCGTACACCGCTGGCATCAGGAAGCGCTTTGCAGGCGAAGTTCTGCCTTGCTGGACAGCACGGCAGCTCGCCCCCGAGGGGTCCCCACAGCCGACACCTTCGTTGCGCTCAGGTGGGGTGACCCAGCCAGTAGGTACCAGCAAGCAGGGTGACCCAGGGCTCCCATGACCAGGGCTGAGGCTTGTCCCTTTGGGGCAGCTGTTCTAGTGAGTCTTCAGCTCAGCCCTGGGCCTCTGAGCCTCCCCTGATGGCATTTTGGGACGTTGGGCAAGCTGGACCACGCAGCAGAGCCCAGTTTACTTTATGTCCCAGTTTCGTTCTAGGAAGGATGAAGGAAGGAGATAGAAGGCACTTTGGACTCGGAGGAGGCAGCGAAGTTCTTGGACGTGGACTGGGTGGGAGAAGGGGCTGCGGCCTTGGCTGTGCCCCCTCTGATCCCTGCAGGGTGGCCTTGGGCACCTGCCCCTCCCCTCCCTATTCTTGAGTTTTCTCCTGTAAAACCAGGCAGCGGACAGGACACTGTCCGTGCTTCTGGTTTGGGGCAGGTACGTACAGAGGAAGGGCAGGGGGACCAAGGCCCAGAGGTAGGGCTGAGTGAGGAGGGGCAGAGAATAGGTAAGGCAGGCCTAGGAGGACAGCAGGGGCCTCAGTCCCTCAGGTCATCTTGGCCAATCTCTGGGGAAACTGGGGCCCAGAGAGGTCAGGGCCCGGCCCTCAGCCCCACAGCAAGATGGTGGTAGACCTGGGGCCAGAACATGGGTGTCCAGGCCAGTGGGTGACATGAAGCCACAGTGTCATTCCAGCCTCAGTGGGCAAGGCACATCCGTGTGACAGACCCACCCAGCCATGCTGAGAGCTGGCCCAACCCCCTGAGTGTGCGTGAGAGCCTCTCCCATCCCCCACCCTACCATCCTTTGTCCCTTCCTGCCCAGGCCTCTTTTGTTTGCTCAGGAGCCAAGCACGGAGACTCAGATTAGGTGCTAATTAAAAGCCACCAGCCTCCTCTCTGCAGAGGCTAAGCAGGGGCTCGTGTTAAGCCCTGGGTCTGCCTTCTTCTCCATCCTTTCTAGCCTTGGGCAAACGACTACGCCTCTCTGGGCCTCAGTTTCCTCATCTGTGAAGCTGGGATAACACGCCCGGTCCTGCCTCCCTCCCAGGTATCACAAGGTTTATAGGATGCCTACCACAAAAGTATTTGCTTTTGGGGCTGCAGACACAAGGAATCCTGGATGATGGGCAAGAGGCGCCTTCCTTGCATTAGGGGGCAGGGGGCTCAGGACGATGCCCAGGAGTCAGTCAGAAGTTGATGGTGCTTGGTGCTGGGGACAAGCCCGGATGGACGGGGGGCAGAGCTCGGGGAGGCTCGGCTGGGGGGAGCGCTCGGCCCGAGCGACTGTTTTGCTGATTGCTCCTTTTGCTTTCAAGGAGATTAAACTATTTTTAGTCCGTGCCCCTGCTGGTGAGACGCTGGAGGAAGGCTTTCCATTGCCGAGATTTTCTGGAAGCTGCCAAGTATGGTCTTCAACCGGATTCTGGGAGCCTCCCCGAAGGGGCAGGAGGGGACGTCACCATTCCGGGGGCTGTGGGGACAGGCCGGTGTCCTGTTGCTCCCGAGGGCCCTTGCTGCGCTGGCCTCCGGGGCTGGGCAGCCCTGGACTGCGGAGAGCAGCAATCTGACGTGCCCAATATTTGTAACGCTGTTTTAAAAAAGTAATTTATTTTCTAATTATTCCTTGTCTTGCATAACTGTGCATCGCCAAAGTGCCTCTATTTAAAATATTTATCTCTGCACGCCGCAGGAGCAGCTTTGGAGCATGGAGGGGGGAAGGAATGAGAGCCCGCGTGCCGCTTGCAGGCATATTACTTTGACTCGTCCTGGCGGCTCTGACGTCTCCCTGTAAATACATGTATTTTTCATGAGGATGTTTCTGAGCCAGTGGCCCCCGGAGAGCCCGTGGTTCTGCCATTCAGCTGCGTGAGCTGCGCTGGAAAGATGCTCAGGGAGCCAGCCACCAGACCCTCCCCTGCGCGTCTCTGCCGGGCGGGGGTCCGAGAGCGGGCCCAGGTGCGGGCATGCAGAGGTGTGCAGTGCTGGGCTGTCTGGGAGTGGGGGGGTCATGTGGCCAGGGACTTGAGCCATTTGTTTTGATGGGGAAACTGAGGCCCAGAAAGGGTCTGCGTTGGAATGGAATCAGCCTCACTGGCCAAGTGGGCAGCGTGCCCATGGCCTGTTCCATTCTAGGGGCCGGGGCATTACCCTGCAGCTCGGAAGGTTTTGAGGTTGGGATCAGGGAGATCCTGAGTGGCTTCAGGGGGTGGGCACACCACAGAGCCCCGGGCAGAGGGCCCGTGGGCTCCCAGCATGCAGGACAGGGGCCTGACCCCTCCCCTTCTCTGCCCCTCACTAGGCTCTGGCAGGAGCGTGCTGCAGGGGCTGCAGGCGCTGGGGGCTGGAACGGGACCCCTTGGCCAGCCACCCAGGGGCCAGGACTGGACCTGGTTGCTCCCTCACCAACAGGCTCTTTTGCAATAAAAAATAAAAAATAACTTTTTTTAGCTCACTGAGGCTAAGAGAGTGTTTTATGCTGAAATTTAAATACCTTTATTCCAGCCTCTAAACTACTAATCTCCCAGGCTGAGGGATTCTGGGACAAAGGTGAGGCCTCGGAGTGGAAATCTGTAAAATTAGCTTTGGCGGTAGTCATGTTTGCGGTTGGAGATTGGAGGCTTGTTTCCCCGGGTCTGATTGGAGGCTCCGCTCTTCTCGGGGAAGAGGCACGCACTGGGCATGGAGAGGCCCAGGGATAGGGGCTGGGAGCTGGTGGGGGGGTGCTCAGGAAAGCAAGTCCAAAGGGAGCCCCTCCCGGGGCCTGCTTCGCAGAGCCTGTGCTGTGGTGAGTGCGCCCTTTTCCTGAGCTCAGGGTACACAGCAGGTGCCAAGTAAATGCTGTGGAGCCCTGCTGGGTCCTTCTCCTTCTCTTCCCTAGGCCTCCTGGACTCAGTTCCCCCACCCCCACCCCGGTGCTCCCACACAAGCGGGGGAGGGAGGAGGCTTCCGGAACCTGACTGAAGGGCCTGTTCTGGTGCCTGTGGGTGCGCCTGCCCGTGTGGCCCATCAGGCAGCTTGTGTGCTTGATTGCCTCTGATTGGCTGCAGCTGAATTCAGCAAAAGCTATTATTTGCCCTTGATGAGCCAATCAGATGGCCTCATTGGCCATTCAGAGCAGGCACTGGAACCTGGGGGAGACGGGGGACAGCGGGGCTGGGGCAGGGCACAGCAGAAGCAGGATGGATCGCACCTCCCTCCCCGACTCGTCACCCCAAACCTGGGCTCCTCGCCTCTGGCCAGGCCTGCCTCCCACCTTTGCCCTCACCGTGCCCTCTCGTGCATCACCTTCTCTCGCACATCTACCTGCCCAAACCCCTCGAGACCTCATCCATGTCCACCTCTCCAGGCCAAAGTGGCTGTGTGAGCCCCTGGAACCTGCTGCCTGCCCCCCATCTTGCTCTGCCAGGAATTGTGGGAGCCGCAGGAGTGGCGGTCGGGAAGACTCAGATGACTGGGCTTCAGACGCCTTCCCAGCTCCAGGCCCGGGGACACTTTTCCACGACTGCTACTCTCTTGGCCTGAGGAGCCTGAAGTGATGGGTCAGCAGCTGAAACACGAAGGACAGCGGGGTTGTCACTGTGTCCTCTGTGAAAACATTCCCTGCCTGGGACCCAGGACTTAGAGATTCACAGAGCCTAAAGTTGAGGGGGTGGGAAGCCAAGATGTCCTGAGCTGGAGCTGGGACTGAGGGGAGGGAGACCACTCCTGCTCCTACCCCGTGGTCCCGGGACCTGAGTGTTCTGGCCTCTTAGGGACTCAGCACTTGGAATGGTCACCATTCAGGGTGTGCCCTGAGCCCTGGGTCGTGGCCCCACAGGCTTGCTGGATGTTCTTTCCAAGCTGGTGGCTTTGTGTGCTTTACACAGTCTTCCCACCCAAGAGAATTGAAAACATACGTCCACACAGAAACATGTACAATAATGTTATAGCAACATCACTTACAGTTTTTGAAGATTTTATTTATTTATTTTTAGAGAGAGGAGAAGGGAAGGAGAAAGAGAGGGAGAGAAACATCAGTGTGTGGTTGCCTTTCACGCACCCCCACTGGAGACCTGGCCCACAACCCAGGCATGTGCCCTGGACTGGGAATCAAACCGGCAACTCTTTGGTTTGCAGGCCCATGCTCAATCCACTGAGCCACACCCGCAAGGGTTGTAATGTTTTTTTAAAGTGGAAACAGCCCAAATGTCCACCGGTTGATGACCTGAACAGACGGTGGCATGTCCATGTGACGGAGTATTAGGCAGCAGTAAAAAGGCATGGCGTCCTGCCGTAGGCTTCAATGCAGATGGATCTTGAAGACGCTGTGCCTAGGCGCCTTCACACTTGGGACATGGTCCAAGGGATCGCGAGGCTTCCTCGTGCCCTCTGACCTGGCTCGTGCTTGGTCAATGGTGCTCCCACTTCCTGCCTCCAACAGGTTGGTCTCGGGCTCACAAGACCTGACATGACCTCAGGGACGTTCCATCGCGTGCCGTGCGGGTCTCTGTCGGGGCTGCAACAGTCCGGGAGGGGCTCTTTGAATGGGGCACAACTTCCTCTTGAAAATGGTCCGGACCATTTCCAGGACTAGACTGCGATTCTCCCATTAGAAGCCGCCGGAAACTCCACAGCATTCGTTCCCAGAGGAGCCGCCTCTGGTGCCATTAGGGCCGCAGGGCCACTTCCTCCCCAGCTGGAGCCTGCTGCAGAGCTGCGACCCCTGCACGTCACCTGCACCTGCGACCCCGGGCTGGCCTGCACAGGGGACGACTCCTACCGAGTCTCTGGGGCTTGTCCCCGACCCACGAATGCTTTCCTCATGCTGGCGAACGGTGTCCTCTGGCCTTCTGCGCGGGAACCGTCCTGGGATGTCCCCTGGTCTGAGCCTTCGATCGCTTTCTCGCCTGTTTGTGACGCTGGTGCTGGCTTTGCTGCCTCTCTAGGCGGGGCCATTGCTCCTTCCAGATGCTCCCCACCCCATGGAGGCCCTGCTGGGGTGTTGGACCCGCATCGTGGGGCAGCGCTCCTGCAGCAGCCGCCTCTCCCCTGTCCAACTGCCCCTGCCATCCTCGTGGTCCAGCAGCCTCAGACCCAGGCCCCCCAGTGTTGGCGAGGTCCCGCAGGGCCTCCTGGCTCCAGTCCTTCTCCCTCCCTTAGCAGGCCGGCCCCTCCTGGGCTTGGCTGTGTTGTGACTTGACCCTAGGCCTTGGCTGGCGCTGGGAAGGAGGGTGCAGACCCTGCTGGGAGCATGTTGTTTTGTAATGTGGGGGCTTCTTCAACATCATTAAGCAAGGGGGTGGGGGTTTCCTCACCTTTAAGGAGGAGCGGCAGCTTCTGTAGGCTCAGACAGTTTAGGGGGATCTGAGGTTTCGAGGTTCTTGAGGGCAGCCCCCCCGATGTCCCCATCACACAGCTCAGGGGCCCGCTCCATCCCATTCCGGGTCCCGACCCGGGCAGCCTGCAGGGACTGAGACAGCAGCCCCTCTGGGTCTCCGCCAATCCTCTGATTAAGTCCTGCGCCAGCCCTCCGCCTGTTCTGCCTCTGGCTGCAGGAGATGAGAGTCTTTTTATATCCTGTCGAGGGGGCTTCTGGCTGTCTCACTTGACCTCCAATTCATTCTTAATCACTCTGTCCAAAGCAGCGATGGCCCTCGGCCAGAGCCGTCCCACCCACAGGCCCTACAGTTACACTTCCCCGAGCCACCCCCCACACCTGCGACAGTGCCCCACTACAGGGGCCCTGCCTCAGTTCACGGTGGCCTCCATTTCATCGACTGCCAGGATCGTCAGCGCCCCACACACACCCCGGTGAGGGCCAAGGGGCCGACAGGACTCACTTTAGAGCCGGCTTTCTGAACCCACTCCCAGCTCCAGCAAGGGGAGGTTGGTTCCCTGGAGTCACTCGGAGGGGGGGCTTTCGGGCAGGTGTGTACCGGGGGGAGCTCTCAGGGCCACGCCTGTGTGGGGCATAGGACGCAGGCATGGGCCGAGGGAGAAGTGGGTTGTGAGGAGGTCGGAGCAGGAACCTGAGCCAGCTCCTCATCGCGTGCTGGAGCTGGCCTCGCCCCTCAGAGTTGTCCCTAGTGGAGAGCAGGGCTTTGGACTCCTCCGCCTCACCCCGGTGTCAACCAGCACATGGCGAGCGGCTCCCTTCCGCTCAGGCTGGAGCGAGGGCAGGGGCTCAGCGGCACACAGTCTGCATGCAGGCAGCGGGTTGGCAGCCAGAGCTGAGGGCCTCGTTTTGGCTGGGGAGGCTGGGGGGCACGCCCCGGCATCCACGTTCTGGTTCTGGTCCTGCCTCTTAGCAGAGACCTCAGGTGAATCCCAGGGGCTCTCAAGCCCAGTGGCCCACCTATGGAATGGTGCATGGCCAAGCCCCACCTCCTGGGTGGGGGGCAGAGGTCGCTCTCAGGTGCCAGCACTCAAGGCGGGCAGGGGCAGGGCCAGGGCCAGGTCCCCGTCACCAGGCAGGTGGGGGCTCGGGGCGCAGCGGCCTGCAGCCCTGGGGCTAGTGTGCTCCCTTTCCTCTCCTGACCAGGAAGCCAAGGCTGGGCAGCCCACGCGTGAGTGGACATGAAGGCAGGCCGGGAGCCGGGGGCTGGGCTCCCGGATGACTGGCAGGCGGTGTGGGTTCAGCGGAGCGGCCAGAGAGTGGCAGCCCCCAGGCCTCTGGCCCTAGTGGCGGGGGATAAAAGGGGTGACGGGGGCAAGCACAGGTAGGGTGGCTGCCCGTGGCGGGGCACCGAGGGCCCTCAGGAGGTGCAGGCCGTGGGTCGCTCACTTTCACGGAGGCCCCTGTAGGTTCTGGGCACACTGAAAACCAGCCCTCACCTGCTTGCAGGTGTGGAGGTGGCACCAAGGCAGGTCCAGTGTCCGAGGCTGACACAAGGTCAGAGACTCTGGGTCATGTTGACCAAGAACACCGGTGCTGTCAGCCCGTGTGGCTGGTGTGGTGGCCGTGGCCGTGGGCAGGGAGCAGGAGGCAAGCTGAGGGGAAGGGAAGGTTCGGAGGTGGGCATGCGCAGGGCGGGCCTGCCTTTTTAAACCCTCATCAGCCTTCGTGTTCCAAAAGCCTCGTTCACTTTGTAAAAGCCTTTTCTTTCGAAAAATAAAAGAAGATTGGAGGCAAGTACAATATTTGGCTGTGGCGGCTGCTAATTTGGCACCGAATGGCACCTCCGCCTTTCTCTCCCCTGATGCCAGGCGCGCCTTCCCGGCTCTGGTTGGGCGGGTGGGGCCGTGGGGGTGCAGGGCGGCTCCAGAGCCTCTTAAGATTCGAGATTCATTTCCTTAAACACACATTGTCTCACTCCAATTTCACGTCCCAGCAGCTCTGGTAAGGAATTAGCAGCCCCTGGGAGAGAGCAGGCGGGTTCTGTTTACACGGGGCGGGGGTGGGCTGGGGATGGGGCGGCTTTGCAAACAGGGGGCTTCCGGCTCTTTGGAGAGGGAGCCCTCAGAGGCCTTGGGTCAGGGGCTGCCTCTGTCCAAAGGAGAGCCAAGCGGGTCCTTTGTTAGAGGAATGTGTAAATCCTGCCACTCTGGATGGCCTTGTAGGGGGGAGGGGCTGGCAGGGCAAACTGAGGATTTGGGTTCGCAGGTCAGAAAGGACACTTGAGACCATTTGGCCCAACCCCCTGCCCCCCCCCCAGAGGACACCTTCTGCTGCGATCCCCTTGGGTGGCAGCAGCTCTCAAACTCTGGAGGCCACACTGGGCTCTGAAACAGGGGACCCCTGGACCCTCCTCCACATGGTCCTCCCCTCCGCCTGCGAGCCCCCTCCAGGCCCTTGTGAGCTTAGGAGGCTCCTGTCCTGTCATCAGTCCTGTCATGGTGTGAGGAGTAGCCCCGCCACGTGGGGGCCCCTGGGACCAGCTCAGGGGCTTCCCTGTCCTGGTCAGCCCTCTGGGCACAGGCCCCCCTCTCCCACCAGGCTGTCTCTCTCTTCCTGTGTGGCTGTTGTGCGTGGTGACGATGGTCTGAAGGAGGGCTCTGAGGAAAGTGGGACCCTCGGACCCCCACTCAGTGGCGCCTTTGGACAGTGTGACAGCTCCCAGGGAATCCGGGCCCCCTGGCTGGGCTTGTTTGGGGATGTCCCCCAAAGTCAGGGCCACCCTGTTGTGCCCTCTCTGCCCTCTCCCCGCCCACACCCACAGTCACCCTCCCAGTCCCCACTCCGTCCCCCATGGAGTCTGTGGGCTAGGCACCCTGCAGATGCCAAGTCAGAGCCCAGCTGGCGCAGGACTTGCCGGGGCGGTGGCCATCTCCCAGCCTCCTGGGCGGCTGCTCATTCATCACCGCTCAGCGGAGAGACCTGCTAATTTGTCAGCCCATTAGCCGGGCACCAGCAGCATATGGACCCGGCTCCTTTGCCCTCTCCCACCTGTCGGATCGCATCACCTGGCCTCACTGGCGCAGAGGTCTGGGTCACAGGGCGGGGAAGGAGGGCCCTCTTGCCGGAGGCGGAGCCCCTGCACCAGGCAGGCGAGGGTGGTGCCCTCAGCTTCTCCAACGTCTTTGCATTTGGCATTAGTGACAAAGCCTCGGTAAGCCATGGGCCAAAGACGGCCCTGCTTTTAGGAAACCGGGCGTTATTTTTAGCGTTCAGAGAAGGATCGTTTTCTCTCACCCACTGTGGGCAAGGAAATGGTTTTCTAGATCCTCTTGTCTGCGGGCGGGGGTGGGGGCAGGAAGGATCACCTGGTCCCGTTGCTACTCCTCCATGCGCACAGGCGGGATCTCTGTCCTGGGCTCTCTCTGTGGCAGCCTGACATCAAGGAAGGGGATCTCTGTGTCGGTGGGGACAGTGGCTGGAAGGAGGCGCCAGCCCGGTGTGGCTGGCCTGAGTCTGGATTTGTGACCAGTGCTGAGCTCCTGTCTCTCCGGGGTGATGGGCAGGGGCAGGGGGCGTGGCCTGCTCAAGGGAACCCCCGGCCTGTCACATGCATGTACACGTTCCCTGAGACCTACTGTGCGCTATACATGAGTAAAGGGACACAGGGAACGAGGGGTGGCGCTCAGGGAAGGGGAGAGGCTTGGGGCAGGGAGGCTGCCCGCCCCAGTGTACAGGCAGGAGAGCCAGAGGGGCAGGGTATGTTCGAAGACCCTCAGGAAGGATGACTGAACGGGACTGACCAGGGCCTGTTGCCCCGACTAGCTCCGTAGCCCCCAGGAACCGGTGTCCTGGGCCCCACCCCCGGCTCAGGGCACCTCTGAGCGGGCCCCTGTGAGGGGTGCCCCGCAGGCCGGGCGGTGCGGGCGGAGGTGGGGTGGGGAGGAGCGGATCTGCCCAGTTCTCCTCTCGCTGCGAAGGGGGAAGTGGGGCTGCCTTACGTACCCGGGACAGTCGGCTCTGCTCTGTCCTCCTGCATCCCGTCCCTCACCACCTCCCTGCTCAGGGAGCCCTTGACAGAGCCAGACGCTCAGACGTCCCCCTCTCCTGCTGGAGGTCACCGAGCAGAGGACGCGGGGGCCCAGAATGTCGCCTCTGAGACCCGAGGGGTGCCCCGGTCTGGGGAGATGGAGAGGTGGGGTGGAGGGGACAAGGTCACACCATGTGCCCAGGACCTAGGCCGCCTGCCCCCAGCTCCAGGTGACCCCACGAGTTTTCAGAGAGTTCACGCCAGCAGACCATTCCCCTGGCCCCTGTGGTAGGAGGGGGCAGCCACTGAGCCCCCCGCCCCCTCCGGGCAGCCTTCCTCACAGGCCCTCTGTGTTCCCCTGCCATTCAGCCCACCATTCACCCCCTTCTTCTGGAAGGTCCTCCCAGACCCCCAAGCAGAGAAGAAGGTGCCGGTGGCTGGGGCCTGGGTCTTCCTGGCCCTGCCCTGCTGCTCGCCCTTCCCTCTTGGACCTCAGTTTACCCACCCTGAGGTCCTGGGCAGGTAGAAGCACATCCTGGCAGCGAGACCCCCTCTGGGCCCAACCTCGGCCTCTGCTCTCTCCCCCCACAATCCCCTGGGCACGCGGGCTGGCGAATGAGCCCGCAGGGCCTGGGGGGTCCTTTGGGTGCCAATGGAGCCACTGAGCAGCACAGCAGGGATTCGGTTGGCACCGTGACTCCGATTCTGTCTGAGTGAGTTATCCCGGCAGATGAGTTAGTTGGGGCTGCTCGTCCTGAAGAGGCCGTGCTTTTGGGGGGGAGACACCCAGATGCCTGTACGGGATGAGCTCTCCAGGGAGATTCAAAACACCCAGCTCACAGACCCGACCGACCATCCTAGCGCTGGGGTCAAGCAGCCCCGTGGGCGGGAGGAGGGTGCCCGGGACAGGACTGGGGTGGAGCCCAGCTGCCGGGAGAGGGGGCCGGGGCCGGGGCCGGGTCTGTGTTTAGGTAGGTGTGTGGTCAGTCTGTGCGGTCACCGAGTTCCAGCTCCACCCGCTCCTCTCGGTGCCTCAGTCACCTCATCTGTGAAACAGGACGAGGACTAGGGCCTGTGAAGATTTGACGCCATAGACGGCCAGCGCGGAGGCCGGCTGGGGCCCCGCTGGCGCTGGCAGCTCTTCCTGTGGCACTGGTCACTCTCTCAAGCTGGGCGGAGAGGGGTGGCCCCCTCGGGTGGGAGTCCAGGCGTGGCACCTGCCTCCCCTGAGCACAGCACACTGACTTCCAAGTTCATGGCTCTTCAGACCCAGCCTCTCGCAGTGTTTGCCGGTGCGGCCGGGCAGGGGGGGGTTCTGTTTGCACAGCGCGTTTGCAGGGCAAACACCGTGCGCGATGGACGCAGGGAAGGCAAACGCGGGCCCCAGCGGCTGCTGGCGTTCCGCATCAGGAGAGAGAGCCGGAGCCGGGGGTGCTCAGAATTGTCTCTCTCTCGCCCCACAGCGAAATGAGGGGATTGAGGTGCAGACAGGAGCCGGGGCCTGCTCGGCAGCTCCCAGCTGTCTGCACCCAGTGATGGGTGTAGACATCACTGACCTTGCAGCTCTGGGAGAGCCTCGTGTGGTGCCCGCTCTGCATTCTGGGGGAGCCTTCCTACGAGGGCGCGGGAGACGGAGGGTCACCTCTGGGTCCGTGTCCTTGGTGCACGCGTCCCTGGCGTGTGCCTTTGCTTCAGCGTGTGCAAGGCCTCACGGTCTCAATCCCGTTTGTTGGTTTGTTTATTTATTTATGCTTCCGACTTGTTCTACAGAAGATTTAAGGGCGCTTACAAGAACACATAAAATTCAAGAAGAGACTATAAATTGGCAAAAGTAGAAAAAGAAAAGAAAAACTAGAGGAAGGATCTAGAAGGAGCTGGGAGGTATCAACCCAGGACGCTCCCTGCCTCTACGCCCCCCGCGGGCAGGCTCCCCCTGGGCCCTGGTGCCCGGAGCTTATCCCTGCCTGACACTGGGGCTGCAGGATCAGAGGTGGGGACCCCGTCAGAGGTGACTGTTGGGTTGGGCTAGGCCCCGCAGCCATGCAGTCAAGAAGGCTCCTGCCGCTCCTGCCGTGTCCACAGGAGGATTGAGGGCCGTGACCTTCGGTAGCCCCAAGCACCTGGGGCCAGAAAAGTTCTGCTGCTAGCCCTGGCTGGTGTAGCTCAGTGGATTGAGCGCGGGCTGCGGACCAAAGGGTCACCAGTTCAATTCCCAGTCAGGGCACATGCCTGGGTTGAGGGCCAGGACCCCAGTGCGGGGCCACGTGAGAGGCAACCACACATTGATGTTTCTCTCTCTCTCTTTCTCCCTCCCTTCCCCTCTCTCTATAAATAAATAAATAAAATATAAAAAAAGAAAAGAAAAGTTCCGCTGCTTCAGACATTTCAGATGGCGCAGCTGCGTTCTGAGGTGCAGATGGAGACAGAGCCCCCGCCCAGGCCTGAGGCTGCTGGCCATTCGGCGCCAGTGGACAGGCCCGACAGGGCTCTGGTGCTCTCTGTGAGCCTCAGCGGGAGGCACGGGCAGGGTGTGGACGTGGCTTCCCGGGCACTGGGTGTGAATGCAGTGAGGCCAGCGTGTGCAAGCCTCGTGCAGGGTCGGGACCTCGGATGGCCGTGCCCTGGAGGGGACCCTTGATACCATGGGAGGCCATAGCCAGCTCCCCAGCTTACCTCCATCCCTGTCTTTACCGCCCGCCCGCCATCCCGAGGGCCCCCTCCCTGTGCTCAGGCTGTTACTACCGGCAGCATCTTCAGCACAAAGGGCCGGTGCACCTCCAGCCGGGGAGACTGGGCCCTGCGGGACCGCGTCGGGCAGAGAAAGAGCTCCGGGCCTTGGGAGCAGCCCTGGAAGGAGGCCCTGTGAGGAGCCAGTGGCACCTTGCCCTTGACCTTGCATCTCCAAAGAGCGTCCCAGAATGCCCGGCTGGGGCCTCTCAGAGCTGTGCGGACGCTGAGGGTGAGGGCTCCTGCCAGCCGTGCGGCTGGAAAGAGCAAGGCCAGGACTCCGACCCAGCCGGTTAGCCATTCTCCCCACTGATGCCGGGGACTCGGGGGCTGGCAGGTCTCCCCTTTGGACAGATTCAGACCCTCCTGGCCCCTCAGTTGCCTTCTGTGTAGATAAGAAGGTGGCCAGCTGCTGAGCCCCTCCTGATGCCCTTGTCACACACAGGTCAGGGAGGAAGGCAAAGGAAAACCAGGTGGATGTCCCCCACCAGAGGAAATCCTCCTGGGGAGTCTCAGGCAAGACCAGGTTCCGGCCACTCTGGGGTCCCTGAGGGATGTGCCCTAGCCTGGGCAGGCAGCGCTGGGAGGGGGAACGGAGGGGATACAGCAGAGGAAGCAGGTTCTGTCCTTCACTCCCGGCCTTCAGAACTGTGCCTCAGCCCAGCCTCACATCTGTCTCACAAGGCTGTCTGTGGGGTGAATTTCTGCCAACTCTGGGCCGGGGGGGTGGGCATCTTAGGTGAGCTTGCGGTAATGCTTGGCTCTGTGAAATGATCAGGAGTCGTCCCCCGTCAGGCCCGCTGAGGGTCTGCTGGAGCCTCACCCCAGGACTGCCACTCCTGAGAGGTGGGAGACAGGGGCCTGGAGGACAAGAAGTGACCAGGCCCCGGGTCTCCCTCGTCGGACTGTTGTGTATGGGGGGGGGGTGCCATGTGCTGGGTTCTGAGGTCAGGGTCCATGTCCAAGGCCACGCTGGCCAGGGCAGCCTGAGGCGGAGAGCCAGGGAAAGGGCAGGCCAGGTGTGTTGGGGAGGTGGAGGGGCAGATGGGCACAGGGGCCTGGGGCTGGCGACCGGGGTCTGAGAAACCTCGGGCTCCACGCTTGCTGTCTGCAGTAGCCGGCCAGTTTCTCCACCAGCCAGGGCCTTGGTGTCCTCACCTGGGCAACAGGGACCGGACGTGCACCTGCCTCAGGATAGTTCTGACGTCTCTGCAGTAGGTTGCGTGCGGAGCCCTGTCCGGCCACGTGGAGGGCCGGTCATTACTGTCCCTCTGCAGTGGAGAAGCTAAGGCGTCCTGGGGGAGGAGGGTGGGGCCAGTGGGGCGGGGAGGCAGGAGGGGAGAGCTGAGCCAGGGCAGGCGGCGAGGGGGCCCAGAGAGGCAAAAACAATCTGTTTGCCGTAAACACGAGCGCCCACACCACCCGGCCGCCACCCGGCAACTTCTGTGAGGTGCGAGAGTGTGGGTATGTTTACTCACACTCCCCCGTGCCAGCTGGTATGCTGGGCACAGCTTCCCTCCCAGCTGCCTCGACAGCCGGCGGCTCGCAGCTCGGGGAAGGGGGAGCAGGTAGGGGCCCCCAGAGCTTGCCTGCAGTTAGATTCCCCTCAGGCTCGAATCTTCCGCTCCTGACGCTATCCTGAGCCAGATCCAGAGGGTGGGGCCCCGAGAGTCTCTGCAGCCAATGATGGCCCCGTGGCCCGGCTGCGACACAGCTGCCTGGCTCTCAGAGATCGCCGGAGTAGACAAAGGTCAGAACCATCCAGGGACCGATGCCATGAGTTTAGGCCGCAGGTGTGCCTCGAGGGGGGCCCAGCGCCCCCCA
This sequence comes from Anoura caudifer, assembly GCA_004027475.1. Taxonomy (NCBI): domain Eukaryota; kingdom Metazoa; phylum Chordata; class Mammalia; order Chiroptera; family Phyllostomidae; genus Anoura; species Anoura caudifer. The sequence continues at coordinate 19,034 of PVKU01004054.1, forward strand.
CCATCCAGCTGCCAGCTCAGTACGTGCTTCCTGCTGGGGTGTGGACAGCACCCCCAGAACCAACGAGTCCACATCTCAGGGGCCCTGGTGCCCACGTGTCAGGCCCTCCGCTCCGGAACGCCCAGTGTGGGCTCGGCGTGGCAGCCACAGCAGGTGCGCATGCCGTGCCCACGAGGTCAGGGCAGACTCTTGGTTGGGAAGGAGTCTCCGTGACACGGTACCAGCTGCCACAGGCCTGGGTCAAGCGTCTCGAACTCAAGGAGAGGGGAGAACTTGGAGGGAGAGGTTCGGGGAGAAGGTCTTTGGCACGGCCGGGCTGTAGCTTTAGGTTGTGACCTCAGAGGGGGGTCGCGGGTGGCAGAGGTGGCCCGAAGCACTGGCTGAGAGGTGACCAGGAGTGTGCACAGTGCTGACGTGGGCAGTCAAGGACACGGGGGTGTGCCCCCTCCCGGTCCCCATGGGCTGGGCCAGCTGGCATTGTCACCTCTGTGGTAGGGAGAGCCCCCTCATCGGATTCCTTTCTCACCTCCTACCTGTCCTCAGAGTATCCCCTTGACCTCCAAGGGAGCCAGAACCTGGGGGAGGTAGCGTCCCTGGCTGTGGGCTTCACGTAGGCACACAGCCGTGGGGATGCTGTTATCCAGCGGCGGCAGCCTCAAGTCCAGGGACTGTGCAGGCTGACCATGGTGACTCCCTTCCCGGCATCCCTGACAGCTGGGCTTGCATACTTCCTGTAGCAGGGAGCTCACCATCTATACAGGCAAAGCTCCCAGGATTTGGGAACCCAATGTATGAGAAAGTTCCTCCAGTTTCCCCTGAGCTGGACTACGCCCCGCTCCTCACAGGCGCCGTCGGGAACCTTGGAGAAAGGGTCTGTCACACTTGGAGCTGGCAGAGGCTGGGCACGTCTGGGACCAATCTCACCGGAAGTACACGAGCCTTAGTGCCGGAGGCCTCATTCTGAGTTAGGCCTGGAGGAAGGGGCGGCACGACATCCAAGTCCGTTTAGAAGCTCACTTCTGCTGCAGGGGGGCAGAGGCAGGCCCCGCTCAGGAACGGGCCACTTGATTGGCACTCTGTCGTGGGTCCTGCGTGGCAGAGATGGTGCCTGGGGCTGGGGGGGGGGGTGACGTGCAGGGAGGGAGTTAGCACAGATTGGCCCTAACGCAACTGGGCGGATTTGGTTTATTGTTTTGTGTTGGGTTTTGTGTCTTTTGAAAAACAAGAGATTGAGCCTTTTTATGACATGGATTTTACAGCGTAACGAGCCAGTGCAATTTCCCATTCTCGGCAGCAAGTGCACTTTTTACACTAATTGCATAATTAGACATAATGTACTAATTGCAGTAATGGATGACAGGCAACTAAACTTTAACTTTAAAAACAGGGAGGCGTTGCTGGGGGGGATGGCGGGGGCTTCACACCCCTGGAGTTTTCGGAGGGGGTCTGTGGGTGACAGCTCCTAGCAGCTACTTCTCGGGGAGCCAAGGGGCCACGGAGCCGCCAGGGTCTTCTTGCCTGTGATCTAGGCCACACCCCCTCCTCCCCTGAGAGCCCCCCACCCCCACCACCTTGCAATCTACCCGGCCCCTCAGCTTCCCTTCTGCCCCCCATGAGCCCGGTGCTCCCCCACTGAGCAGTCCGCTGGCTCTGCCTTCTCCTGGCCTTGCACCTGCCAGCACCTCTGCCCAGTCCCTCGTCCGCTGTCCACCCACATGTGTGACAGCCTCCCGCCCAGCCTTTCAGGCTCTGTTCAGATGGCCTTTCCCCCACAAAGCCATCTCAGTCTTTTTTTTTTTTAGATTTTATTTATTGATTTTTAGAGAACGAGGAAGGGAGGGAGAGAGAGATAGAGGGAAACATCCATGTGCGAGAGATACATCGAGCAGTTGCCTCTCTCACGCCCCCAACTGGGGACCTTGCCTGAAACCCAGGCATGCGCCCTGATGGGAATCGAACCAGCGACCCTTTGGTTCACAGGCGGCGTGCGGTCAGTCCACTGAGCTGCACCAGCCAGGGCGCCATCCCAGTCTTTTCCTTGACCCGCCCCCCTCCATATCCTAGGAGGCCACCCCCACCGCCCAGTGTCCCTGCATGCCTCTCCCTGTGCCCCCTGCTGCTCTTAGCCGTCCACATGCACCTGTCCCCTCTGGATGGTGAGTCGCAGGCGGGCAGGGCCGAGGCCTGGTCCATCCTGCTGCCCCAGGCTCCAGAGGGCTGCAGCGACAGCCTGCGGCGTGAATGTGGAGTGGCCCAGTGTGAGTGTGAGGACACGGGGGTGGGGTGGGGAGGAGATGGGACCGCTAATGGGACACTGGCCCAGGAAGCCCACATCTCACCTGATCCTGGAAGCCAGGCCAGGAGCCCTCCTGCCTGTCCCCTCGCTGCCTTTGTATCCTCCCTCGCGGTCCTGGCAGGGCCACACTGTCGTGGCCTGGGTAGGCTCCGTGACCGCTCTAAACCAAGTGTATTCCAGCAAATCCCTACTCGATAAGGTTAGTTCTTAACAACATGACAACTAGCATGACAGTGTACAAACCCCGCTTGGGACATGACCCCATATGTAGATGACTAACCACAGGGCCAACCCACCCCCAGCTGGTGGCAGTATGGTATGGCCATGTGGGGACCTGACCCCTGCCTGTGCACTGGCTGTGTGCCCGGAGGGCTCCAGGGCCCCTTGCCCTTGCCCTTGCCCTTGCCCTATGCTTAAGGCTTAAGTCCTGCACCAGGAAGATCAGAGAGGGCCACAACCCCTGCACCCAGGAGCTCTCAGCCACACAGGGTCCAGGGCCTGGTGTGTCCCCAGAGCAGGTGGGTTGGGGTTCTGCACCTGCAGGGGGGCAGCCACTCAGTCCAATCCAGACCTGGGCTGCGGGGCTCATGGCTGGTAGGGTGAGGGGAGAGCCCAGGAGGTGCAGCCTGCCCTGGGCCTGTCCTGCGTGTGCTCAGTGGAAGGGCCCCCAGTGCCCAGCCGCTCCATCACTCCTGTGGTCTTCGAGGGCAGTTACAGCTATGTTGATGCCCTCGATTTTCCCCACGGAGGCTCGAGATGGGGGAGGCAGCTTGGCAGGGCTGAAGGCAGGGCTGAGCTTTGCCCTGGCTGGCTGGGGTCCCTGAACTGGTCACTACCAGTCCCCTATCACCCCGCATCCCTCCTGGCCCAGCTCAGGGTCCCCAGCCAGGGGCCCTGAGCCACAGCGAGCCCGCTATCTTCCACCCAAGGTCCCCTGATCCCTGGCACAAGTGTGCCCATTCCAGCAACCGGCCCTGTCTCCAGCCCCAGACCCTGCATCAGGCAGTGCTTGTCTGTGTGGGCTGGACAAGGGAGGCCCCGCCCACCGTCTCCAGGCCACTTGCTGCTGGCTCTCTAGACCTGCGGGCACAAGGGCTGGGCCCTTCGACCCCCAGAGGCTGTTTTTATTGTTGTTGTTGTTGTTGTTTTTGTTTTCAAGACCAGGGACCAGGCAGCGAGATGTGGCTGGAGGGCCTTGGAGAACAGGAAATCCACCAGTAGTCAGACCTTGGGACTCCGCTCCCCCCACCCGCCTGTGCCCTGCCTGGTACCCGGGGCAGGGGGAAGGGTCCGGGAAGCTGGGGCGCCCAGCTGAACCTGCAGCTGCGCCTGGGCCTTTGAGGAGACAGCCAGCAGCAGGGCCCAGCCTGCATCAAATCTTTCTCGTTCCATTTTCTCTCTGATTTAATTTTCCAGAGATTAGGGCCCGTTCACCTTCGCTGCAGAGAGGAGCCTCGCATGCGTGCCTGTTTTTCACTCGCAGGGCTGGGCGGTTGGTTAGTTGCTCAGGCTGGTTCTGCCAGTCCCGCCCCCCACCTGCTCCTTTCCAGCGTGGCCCTCCCGCCTCCCCTGGGCCCTGGGCCCTGGGCCTGCAGCGTCACCCTGGGTCTGCCCGGGCCCCTTTCAGACCCCCAAATGGCCAGCTTATCCCGCGTGCCCAGGTTGCCAGAGGCCTCACCTTCAAGCTTGGGGGTAAGTGCTGGGACAGGAACTACACAGAGTGTGACCCAAAGCAAGGGCCCTGGACCAGACAGACTGGGCGGAGCCTGAGCTCTGCTGCGGGACTCAGCCTCTCAGACGCTCAGCATCCCTGGGGCTAAATGGGGTGATCTGAAGGGTCCCTCCGCAGGGGTGGCCGGGTCAGTGAAGCCAAGTGTGTGAAGTACCTCCCTAGGGTGGCCAGAGTGGACACCAGAGGACGGGGTGGTTCAGTGGCCTCCATGGTCCGTTTCCCCCTCTCCCATCTCACCCTCCTTTTCCTCTGCCCCCACCTTCCTCCTCTGCCTGGGCAGGTGGGGTGCTGACTTGGGTCCAGGCCCCACTGCTGCTGGCTTTCGGGGACTTTGCAAAATGCCTCTTCAGTGTGACTAGGATGCACAAGGTCATGGTGGCTGTTCTGGTATTCCAGGCTCCCCCCTGTCCCCCAGTCAGGGCTGCTGGAGGCTGTGGGGACCAGGCTGGCTCCACCTGCCCCCGTGAGTATCCAGGCTTCCTCTCCAAGGTCAACGTCCCTCCCAGTGCCTTCCAGGCTCGCCCTGCCTTTATGTGAACCGCCCAGGGAAGTGGGAGGCTGGGCCAAGGGTCTGGGGCCCCTAAGGGGGGCCTTGGGCCCCACGGGCCCTGGAAATCCCTAGGCCAAAAGGCTGGCCAAACATGCCGCTTAACGTGGTCACTAGAGCTGAAGAGGGTGGGGTTAGGGTCGGCATTGAGGGGGAGGTAAGCAAGGGAATGAGGGAAGAGATGGAGGGACAGGTGTCAGTAACTAGTGGGGGGCAGTCCCAAGGGGAGGAGGTCGCCCTGGCGACTGGTGGCCATGGAGACACAATATGGGGCGGGAAGCAGGGACTTCCCGGGAAGGAGAAGGTACAAACAGCCTCCTGAACTGTCCCTCCCGGCCCCAGCCAGCCAGCCCTGCTGTCCCTGTCCTCAGCTCCTGTGCTGCTGTGCCTTCTGCCCTCCCCATGTGCCCACCGGGCCCCAGCCACTCCGTGTCCCCTGGCCTGCGGTCCTGGCCGCTGCTCTTCGCCATCGATTCTGTGGGCGAAACCCTGTCCCTTCCTCCCCAACACGGCTGGTGCAAGCCTCGACGACCTGTGGACACCCCGCCCCCGCCTCTGCCCTCGGTCCCGCTGCCTGGGCAGAAGTGGGGGCGGGGCAGGCTGCGCAGCCGTGGGAGACAGATGTTGGGTGTCTCCAGTCAGCTCGCGGGGTGAGGACACCAGCCGGCGTGTGGTCCTGCTGCAGTCGCCGAGGCCCTGCCCCCGGTGTGCCTGCCCAGCCTGTCTCTTCCTTGTGAGCCGCCCAGGGACCTGGCTTGCATCTGGGGCCCAAGGAGAGCCCGCCCCGGGAGTGCTCTGGAGCGGCTCCGGGCTCTCCCTGGCTTCCTGCTGGGCCTGCGGGTGCAAAGTGCTGCGGTCGGCATGAATGGGGAGATGACCTATCTCCCAGGGTGGGACCATCTGCTGGACTGTCTCTCGCATCTCCCTGAGACACGGGGCTCAGCTCAGGGCCCACCCCAGGGGACAGAGACAAATGGAACAGGTCCGGGGGGGTGTTAAAGAGAGGGTGAGGCACCTGCGGTAGAAGGAAGAGGGGCTGCTTCGCCCGAGGGGCCCTTTTGGGTCCGGGGGACGGACTGTCTGGCCGCTGGACCACCCCTGCAGTTGTGGAATCTGACCCTCATCTCCCCAGAAGCCCCTGGCTCACTTCCCCACCCTTGCTCTAGGGAGGATTTAAATAGGCCTGGGAAGGTGAAGGGAAGAGGGGCAGCCTGAGCAGAGGAGTAGCCGTAGGACTGAGCAGGGGCTGGGGATCCAGGGGCCTGTGGGTGCGTGCCAGGCACACGGGCCGGCAGCAGGGTGTCACGGCGGGTCCTCGGGTGGACGTGGGGCAGGAGGAAAGCACAGCAGATGCAGCCCCGTCTCCAGGCGTAGCAGAGCTGCAGGCACAGTGGAGGAGTCGGACCTGGGTCTCGCTGGCCCCAGAGCTCTGCCCTTGAACCTGCAGTGGGGCGCCTGCATTTGCCGAGGGTCTGATGCACACAGGCCCAGGGCTCGGGAAGAGGTGGAGGGGCGGTGGCTGTGGCTGTGCCGTCCTAGTGGCGTCCTTGTTTCCGGGTTCCCCTGTGGTCACCTCCAGGACCCAGGCTGAGGTGACGGGGAGACAAGGGCAGGATGGCTTGGGAGGGACTGCCCAGGGTGACCAGGGAGGTGGGGTGGGGCTGGAGGTGGCAGACCCCAGCAGACCGAGGCTGTCTGCTCAGGAGCAGACGCCGATGGCTTCGGGTCCCAGGTACAGATCTAGCAGGGACAGAGTGGAGGCAGGAAGGGGACTGTGATGCCTTCCGCAGAATTCTGGTGACGGTCACAAGCACAGCAGTGACGAGTGCCGGCTCCGTGCAGCCCTCGCTGGCCTGTGGGGTGGGCGCTGCTGTCCTCCCATTTAGGAGAGGTTCAGAGGTGAGGTGACTCTTGGCAGGTTCCCTGCTTTCGAGCCCTTATGCCACCTGTTAGGGCCCTGGGGGTGACCCTGCCATCTGGAGACCTACTCCCTGGGGTGGCCCCCATGCCCTAGCTCAGTCACCATGCCAGGCTACAAGGGACCCCCTGGACCTGGCTGAGGGGGCCCCCTGGGCCCCCTGAGGAGAGCCGTCAGCAGACCACGTAACCCAGCCTCAGATCTGGGGCTGCCGCTGCTGGGACAGCCTCTGATAGGGGCACCTGGGAATGACCTTGACAGGGGCATCAGGTATGGGAACTTCATCCCACACCCCAGCAGCCAGGCAGCTGCGCCCCCTGCTGGTGCAAGTGGGCAGGAAAGCATGTGTTTTTAAAGTCCTGAAGCCTGGGCAGGAAGGGGTCAGCGAGGATGGGGTCCTGGCTTTGCCACTCCCAGGCATGTGTCCTTGATCTGTCCTCGCCTGTTCCTCAACAGCAGGCACTGGGCTGCAGGCTCGGAACCCTCCTTGACCTCTGTCTCCCTCTGGGGGCCTCAGGAACAGCCTGGCCTGGTGTCCACTTGGGGCCTCCGTCACGCCTGGCCGTGGGTCCAAGCCTCACGACTCAGCCTCTAATCGCCACTGCTCTGTGGGAAGGAGCAACTCCACCAGAAATTATTTTGTTCTAAGAGAAGGACAAAAAGGAAAGGGAACCAGGAGGGATGGGGGCGGGAGGAGGAGATTGCGAGCCAGCTTTGTGCAGAGCGTTAACCCTTGGACTGCCAGGCGCTGGGTGGGTAGGGGCTCTGGGGGCGCCCTGTCCCCCGCCCCCTCGCACGAGGCCTTATCTCCCTTGTCTCTCCGTCACTCTGCCGACCTTATCGCTCCTGCCTGTCTGTCCCTCATCAGCTGCCTCTCCCACCTCCTTATCTCCTCATCACCTCTGCGCTCGGCTCTCCGCACCCCTCCCCTTCTGCACAGCCTGGTGGCACAGCCGGGTGGCAGGGGCTCAGTCGTGGCGGCGCGGACCTCCTGGGGTCACCTGGGTGGACACGTGGACCCTGTCCAGCTCAGACACACGCAGGGGTGTACGGTGCATGCGCACACTCCCCCAAGGCTCTAACCATGAACAAAATGCTCACAGAGCTGCTCCTCTGCCTCACATGCGAGCTCCCAGGCTTTGTCTGTCTAAAGACCCGAACCCCACCACACCCCCCGACACACAGGCATGGGCACAGGCAGGCGTGTTGAGCCATAACACACACGCTCACACGCAGGCGCAGACTGTCAGGCTTACACCTTCACGGGAGCATGTGCGCAGGCCCACCCCCAGAGCGGAGGGAGGGGCAGACTGGTTGCCAGGTGCACCTCTTCTTCCCTGGTCCCCGCACCCATATTCTGTGCCCCGAGTGACAGCAGGTCCCCTGGGGGCACCCAGAGCTCCCGCTGAAGTTTCTGCAAATGCCCTGGGGCAGCACCAGCAATAAGGAGGTCTGGATGCCTGAGCCCCCATGGAGGGGTAGGTGGCTGCGTGTGTGATCCATGTGGGCGTGTGCAGGTGTGTGTACACATGTGAGCACGTGAGCATCTTTGTGTTGCTGCATGGTGTGCATGTGTGTTCGTTGGCTCACTCCCACCATGCCCTGCCTCCTACCCAGGCCACCCTCCCCTCTGCTGCTCTTCACCTCCCTGAGCTAGTCAGGGGGTTGCTGCTTATGGCCCCTGGAGGAGAAACCCCGAGTTCCAGACAAGGCAGCAACAACCCCATCCTTCTACCCACAGTTGCTGCCAGCTGTGGAGCCGACAACTGTGTCCTTCCTCCAGGTCCATGAGGACACCGGGCCCCACTCCCAGACCTCGGCACTCCGTCTCAGTGACCAAAGCCAGGGTGGGGCGGGGTGGGGCGGGGCAGGGGGAGGACTGGACTGTGCTGTGCACAGAGGACATGCGGGGGCCGTGGCATGGGGCTGTGTGACCAGCTGGCCTCACCCCGGCTCTGCTTCCTTCCAGATCTATAAGGACAACCGGAATCTGTTTGAGGTGCAGGAGAATGAGCCTCAGAAGTTGGTGGAGAAGGTGGCCGGGGACATCGAGAGCCTGCTGGACAGGAAGGTGCAGGCCCTGAAGGTGGGTGCAAGTGTAAGGAGCGAAGGGAGACCTGGCGGAGTGGCCCCACACTGGGAGGGTGATGTGGTAACCTGCTGAGGGCACTCGGCCCTCCCAGCCCCCAGGACTCCGGCCCGGCCGTCACTGGCCGGGCCAGGCCCGCTGGACTAGCAGCCAGCCCGGAGCAGCAGGGCGGTTTTACCCGGAGCAGGCCACGTGAGGGGTGGCCTGGGGTCTTGGGGACCCTGAGTGGGTATGATGGTGGGGCCCAGACAGGGTCCGGCCCTCCCTCCTATTGGGCCTTGGGTCCTTTCTTCCCTCTGCTTTGTCTGTGAGCATGCCCTGGGTGAGCACCTGGCCAGGACAGCAACCTGTCAGTGTCTGGGAGGATGGCTGCTGGCTCTGATGGGGAGGGACTGTGAGGGGCCCTGAAGACCCCAGAGAAAGCTGTGGCCATGTAATGCCAGGGGTCGGAACCTCTGCTCTGCCCCTGACTTTGAACATCCCTCTGCCTCCCTCTGGGCCTCGGTCTCCCTGTCTGTACGCAGAGAGGTTGCGCCCGTCAGCTCCAAAGCAGAGCGGTCGTGAGCCCGCTGGGCTGCCCTGTCCAGCTGCGCAGAACCCGCCCTCCCCTGCTGCCCTGCCCACCCCGGGGACAGCTGCGGGGCAGGGCTTCCGCAGACGCAGAGAGCTTTGGGCAGGCTCTGTAGTCAGGGTGGGGTGGCAGGGGCGGGGGTCGACCAGGCGGCCCCCAAATTGGAGGCACAACTGCAGCTGCCCCGCCTGTGTCAGAGAGACGAGCCCGATGAAAGCGGTGAGGTCCCAGCGCCTGGGCGTACAGGCACGGACTTGAGGTGTGAAAGATGCCAGTCACAAAAGTCCGCCTGCCATGTGGTCGCGTTTCTGCGAAGTGCCCAGAACAGGCAGGCGCACAGACACGGAAAGCACAGTAGTGGTTGCCCAGGGCCGGAAGGGGGGGCACAGGATCATCTGCTAGTGGGAGCAAGGTTTTTTTTTTTGGGGGGGGTGATGAAAATACTCTAAAGTAGAGTGTGGTCAGTGGCCGTACAACTGTGAATACGCTAAAAACCACTCGTATGCTTCATGTGGGTGAATGTTATGGTTATGGGAATTATATCTCAATAAAGCTATTTTAAAAAAGCAAACAAACAGATGAGCAGGCCCACGTGAGCCATGCCCAGGCTCAGGCCAGGGTCCTGGCAGGGTCAAGTCAGGGCAGCCACCCTGCCTGACCACCACCACATCCGGGCCCCAGGAGAGACCAGGACCCTCTGCCCCAGGAACTGGGTCCCACTGTCCACCTAGGGTCCCCTGCCTGCCCCAGTGTGACCTGGGGTCATGGAATAGGGAGAGGCTGGCACCCTGGGGCTGGAGCCCCTCACCCACTGTGGACCCAGAGGACCCAGCCCGACCTCCAGGGTCTCCTGGCCCCAGGTCAGAGGCCGCTGGGGAAATGAACTGTCGTGGGGGGAGGCAACGCCCAGCTTGCTGCCAGGACCGCGGTCCCCGTGGGTCCCACAGTGTCCACCCTGATCCTGAAAAGCATCTGCCCGCCACCCAGCCAGCACGTCATGTCCCACCTCCTTGTCTGTCCTGGACTAGGAGCCGCCTGGACACCCCCCTCCTTCCTCTTCTCTATCTCTCCCTCTGCTCCTCACCCCAGCCCCCCTTTTGCCCACTACCCCCTTGCTTTGCTGCCCTCCTGCCCAGCTCACAAAGTGCAGGCTGCCAGTCCTGAACATGTGTCAAAACCAGTTGATTTGGGAAGAAACGCCCATTGGGCCTGCAGGCCTGCTACCCACCCACCCTGGCTTTGGGGCCAGCCACCTCAGCGGGAGCGGGGGTGGGGGGATGGCGGTGGCGAGAGAAGCCCGACCGGCGCAACTTCTCTGAGCGTGGCAGAGCTGGAGTCCGTCCCCAGTCCTAGAGGGACAACCCACCCTGACAGCGTGGGGGGTTGGAGCCCAAGGTCTGGGGTTCTGCTCCCAACCCTGTCCCTGTACCTCATGCTGGACCCTGGCCAAGAGGCAGGGCAGGGTCAGCCTCCTTTCCACCACCTCTGCAGCCAAGCCCAGGGCCTGGCCCCCAGCTGGCACCACACAAATTATTCTCGATGGAAGAGTGACAGGAAAAGACAAACCCTGATTGGGCACTTCACAGAGGGGACACTGAGACTCGGAGGTGCCATCCCTTGGGCCAGAATGTGGCAGGGCCAGGGTTGGAGTCCAGCCCCTGGGACTGTAAGCCACGCCCCTGACTCCCCAGGCCATGGCTGGGGTGAGCACCGAGCCCAGGGCCCTACCTCCGCAGCTCCGTCCTGGCCAGTGAAGCCCAGCTGCAGCGCCCGGCTCCACCTTGCGATGACTCTCCTCTTCCCTCCTTGGTCTCAGTTGTTCAGGATGAGCCTTGGTCGTTGCACGTTTTAAATTTGCTATCAGTCAAGGTCCAGGCCTTTTCTCCTTTCCCACACTTGTTTGCAGCCTGGGTGCCTTTAGAGGGAGGGGTCTTAGGGGTCTGGCCCCCCACCTCCACTCCACTGGTCCTCTCTTCCTGGTCCCCATCCAGTAATCCAGGTTAAATCCAGGTTAAAACTGGTCTGGAATTTGCATTTGGGTCTTGCAAGGAGGGAACCGAGCAACACAGAACAGGAGGTCACTGTCTCATCTCATCAGGAACAGTCAGATGTTTGCAACGAGCTGCCTGCGGTGGTTTGCGGGCCAGGAGTCTGGCAGCAGCAGGCCAGGCCGGGGCTTTGGGGCTCGGGTGACCAGCAGCCCCGGGTCTGGGAAACCTGCGACAGTTCAGCTGGAGGGAAGTCTCGGGAACGCCTGCCTCCAGGAGGAGGGTTTTGAGCCAGGACACACGCTTTGGAGTCCCACGCAGGGGAGGGAGGTGCCTGCTTCTCATAGCAGATTGGAGGCAGAGTTGGACCCACACCAGCCTCTCCTATCCCCACAGCTGAGCCCTTGACACCCAGCCCCTCTTCCAGAAAGTTCATCGCTCTTTGGTTGTAGTCCTCCCTCCATTCCCTGACGGCCTGCCGTGTGCAGGTGGGCGCTGGGGTGCCCTCCCGGAGCCCTCATTCCAGCCCCATCCTTGGCCTTAGTTTCTCCCCCTGTACAAAAGGGGCATGAGACTGTCCTGCCCCATGCCCCTCTTGTCACAGCTCCAGGAGCCATCATTCCTAAAGGCCACAGTGAGAACAGTGTCCCTGGGGGTCATGCCGCCTTCAGCCCCGTCCCTCGAACCTCTGCTGTGGGCACTGGGTCGGAGGAGAGGCCAGCGGGGAGGCACTGTCTTTGATAAGGTGAGGAGTGTCCTCAGTTTGGGGCATTGCAGCCTCCTCTCGAGGACAAGGACAAGGGCACGGTGGCTCGGTGGGCTTAATTCATGGAGAACAGGAAGCCCAGGGCCAGAGTGGGGCCCGGCGCTGGGTGCTGGACCCCGACACTGCCCTCCTCTGTGCTTCCGCCAGTGACCACGTGGCACGTGCTGTCCACAGGGAGATGGGGTTCCGGTCTCCTCTGATGGGGGCTTGCTCCGCGATGACCTGGTGACCTTGGGCAAGTCCCTGCCCTGCAGTTTCTTCCTTGGGCCGAGGAGACAAGACACTGAGTGCCCCTCCCCAGGGAGGCCCCGATGGATGGGCTGGGGGCTGTCGCCATGGCCCTGGTGCTAGGGACTCCAGTGGCCAGCGTGCTCGCCCTCCGTGGCCTCTCTGGGGAGCGAGCATCATTTAAAGAGTAAAATTAAAAACCCTTCTGCACACGGCCGCCCTGCTTTTGCCGCTAATGGCCACTTAACCCAATTAAACTGATGCATTGTTGGCAGTGTGACCGGGTCTGTTCAGGAACTGGGCCCTGGGTTGGGTGCGCCGAGGAGTGGGAGGGATGAGCCGGGGCTGGGGCCGTGGGGCCGTGGGCGGCCCTGGTCAGGAGGAAGACCAGGCTGCCTGCCCGCCACTCACCACTGTCACCCGTCTCGGGCTTCACCTGACACGGGCGACTCACTGTGGGGACTGTTGACATTCCGAGCAGGCAGTCCCGTGTTGTGCAGGGGCTGCCCTGTGCCCTGTGGGAAGCCGGCAGCGTCCCACTAGACGCCGTCACTGTGCCACTCCCCCAGTTTAAACAGGCAGCCCCGGTGGATGGAAGTCCCAGGAGCAGGGGGGCGGGGGGGGGGGAGGACAGAGTGGTGTTGACAGAACGGGGCAGCTGGAGCAGGAGGAAGGTCCCTTCGCTCAAGGTGTGGTAATGAGCTTAGGACCGCCTGGAGGGGGCAGCAAGGACTTGGGGGGTTGGGGGGCAAGGCCAGCATCGAGGCAGCTGGAGGCCAGTTCAGAACGGGGCCCACCGGTGCATTCATTGATGGGAGCTGGACGAACAGATTGGGGAGGGGAGGGGGTGAGGAAAGGGCCGCGGTGGTGCCTACTGCAAGGCTTGGTCCAGCCTGGGAGCCTCTTCAACGTCGGCTGAGCAGACGCGGAGGCTGCGGCTCTGGGTCTCGCTCTAAAAGACGGTCGTGGTGGACAGGCAGGCAGGGGCTCCCGCAGCACCGGCTGCCTCCCCCACCCTCCTCTGGGCAATTAAAACGTGTTGCGGGGGCTGGCGGTGGCTCTGGCCTCGCCGACATGACGAACGTGAAGAGATCTTGACCCTTCCACTTTCCCGCTCTTGAAAGGAGGCGCAGACACATGGAGTCGATGAGGCACTTGTGTGGGCGCCGAGGCCCCGCGCAGCCTTTCCCCCTGATTGTGGCGCGTATGGCTAGTTAGTCTCCCCTCATCCAAACAGGGCCGCTGCTTCCTGGCAAGGTGCCACCACCACCCAGCGCTGCCAACTGGGGCCCCCGGGGTGGGGGGTGGGCTTGAATTCATGAATGGGCATCTGTTGAGTGCTGTGACGTGGGAGCCCCAGACCCCTGCCTGCAGGGAAAGCCCATCAGGTGAACACGGAAGGGACCTGGGGGTGGTGAGTGCACAGGGGAGACCCGGCAGCATGTGCCCAGAGAAACCGCCCCAGAACGGGGTCAGAGGGAGCTCCTGGGAGGAGGTGGCCTGCATGTGCACAGGAAGGAAGGGAAACTGCTGGCCGCTCCCCATACACCCGGGGTCCGGGAATCAGCACAAGCCTCAGGCAGATGTGCTGCTCTCAGCAACAGGGCACGTGAGTGTGGGGACAGCCCTCCCCCAGGTGGCGAGAGCCCCAAGTCCCCTTGAAGGTCTCCAGGCTGAGTGATCCGGGCAGGGAGACAGCCTCCCTGGGAAGGAAGAGAGAGATGGGTGGGCGCGGGGTGGGGGTGGGGGGTTGCTGTGTGTGGCTAGGGCAGGGGTGTGATGTAAAAGGTAGCTAGGGCATGGTGGGTGGGCCAAAGGGTCCTCAGGAGAAACACAGCATTCCCTCCTCTTCGCCCACCTGCCCACCTGCCTGAGCTAAGTGTCAGACAAGGGCCTGGCTCTGCCTGTCGGGCTCAGAGAAGGCTGAGCCGTGGGTTCTGGGCTGGGTTCCTCGGGCCCTGCCATTGCCCTACGCATCAGGTGTCTCTCCTGGCTCCTCCTCCAAGGCACAGGGTCTTCAAGGGGTTCAGGGGAGCCGTGGTGGCCAAGGGAAGGGTCTGGGGGCCTGGTGTGCAGTGTCGCTGAGGCCTACAGAGCCTGGAGGGTCAGTCTTACACCCACCCACCCCACCCCACCCCACTGCTGAGTTCTCTCCAGTCTGAACATCAGAAGGAAGGGGCTGAATGTAACCACATGTCAGGCCAGGAAGCTCAGCATCCTGCTTGCCGTGACCAGCGTCACCCACCTCCTGTGAGGACACCTTGGCCCAGGTGCCCCAGGTCCAGGTCTTGCCCCAAGAGGGGATGTCTAAGCCTCTCCTGCTCGATGATTCTGCTCACGATGCCAGGTGCGTCCCCTGGGAGCGCCGAGTGCTGGCCAGTCTCCAGCGGACCTCTCCACTCCCTGGAGTCAACATTCCCCCTTCACACACAAGGACACGGAGGCTCCCAGGAGATGCCAGCCCCTGCCTGCCTGAGATGGGGTCACAACTCCCCCTGCTCACCTGGCTCCAGAGACTGGGTGCCTGCCCCTCCCAGAACTCCCAGGGGTCAGGAGGCAGCAGAGCGTGCTGGCTGGGGCCAAGAAGCCCGGGTGGCGGTTTGCCAGGAGAGGTCGGAGCACAAGCAAGGGCCTAGGGGCAAGACCTCAATTGGGGGACACTGGGGACAGCTGGAGAGGTGACTGGGTTGAAGAGGCTACAAATGGAAGCTAGGAGCTGCTGCCCTGTGTTCCCTGTTTAATACCCCTGCTCCCTGCCTACCGTAGGCGGGGGAATCTAGGGCATGTGGGTGGAGTCAGCCAAATGGAGAAGCCGAACGCTGGGCCCTAAGGGGACACGCTGGACCCCACTCCCCAGAGAAGCCCACACCGAGGGAGGCTCCTCTGCTGCTTTGGTCTACTCCCCTGGGAGCCTAGCCAGCAGTGGGGCGGCGGGGGGGGGGGGGCAGCGGGCAGATGCTAGGAGGCAGAGTAAAAGGGCCTTCAGGTGCCATAGGGACAAACCAGTCTAATTTAGGATCACAGAAGTAAGACATTTAATTGAATTTTAATAGCATCTGGCCCTTTGTTCTGAAATCCTCGTGCTCAAGAGCTGGGGGAGGGTGGGGTGTATATCAGGCAGGGCAAGCCAGCGGCCAGGCTAGTCCCTGTCCTCTAGGACTCCAGACTTCGAGGAGACAGACATCAAGCTCCAGGGCCCACTGTGCAGAACAGGTGATGTGGGAGGGGCAAATCTAAGAAGACAGCCCGGAAGAGGTGGTGTTTAAGCTAGCCTTGGGAAGCAGGCAGGATTTCCAAAGATGGTGAAAGGGAGGAAGGAAGGCACCAAGCCTGGGCTTAGAGCAAGAGTGAGCAGAAGTGACTGGAGCGTTGTGGGCTGTGCAGGGTCCCCTGGCAGGTGCAGCCGTGCTCCACCGTTTCCACCTGATGGGCAAGGGGGTGGGGAGGAGACAAAGGACTGAGTTCTGAGTTCCAGGGTGGCAGCTGCCCGTCTGTGAGCCTGGCTCCTCTGTAGTGCAGGCAGCCCTAGGGAGCAACCAGTCACCTCTCTCCCCCCATCTTCTATGGCTTAAAATGCACAGTGAACAACACCCCCACTGTAGCCTGGGCACTTGGGGGAGAAGCAAGCCCACAGGGATGCTGAGCCAAAGCTCCGGCCTCAGGGCACAGAGAAGACAGCCTCATGGATCCCTCAGAGGTCTTCTCCAGCCCCACACCTGAAGGCTGGCTGGCCCTAGGCACCACGGTAACCCCTGACAGGGGCCTCAGAGGTGTTCCTGGAGGCGGCCAGTTGACCCTGGCTCCTCATGGGATAGCAGCTGCCTCAGGTACCCTTTCCTTCCTTCGGACCCTGTCTCCTGAGCCTGAGCACCTGGTGTGTGTGAGCCCTACGTGGGGTTACCAGGTACAGGGACAGCGGGAATACATCTGCGCCACCCCCTCCCCAGGAGTACAGTCTGTTCAAGGTGACAGTGATGTGGCTCACGCTGCAAAGTGTGGAGCCAGGGTGGGAAGCCCGTGGATGTTGACCAGGCGGGGGGGGGGGGGGGGGGGGGGGGGGGGGGGGGGGGGGGGGGGGGAGGGATGGTGAGATTTTTCCGGCAGAGGAGGGTGAGGGACAGGACCTGTAGCAGAGGGCGCAGTGAAGTACAGAGGCCAGAGGTAGAAAGTGCGTGAGTCTGCTTGCCTGCCTGGCATCACGTGGGGAGGGAGGGTCTAGCCGCTAGCCCGGCGCACATGCGCAGGAGAGCTGTGAGGTGGGGCTTGAGGCCGAGGCGTGCGTGGGCCACGCCCAGTGCGGACACCGCTCCTGGGCGTCCAGATGAGACCTCGCCTAGTGACCGCAGTCCTCCCAGTTCCGACCTTGCGCTGCCCCCAAAAGAACCTCTGGTCATCCCTGAATCCCCCTCAGAAAGACACAGTGTGGCACATGGTGCCCATGACCAGGCTCAGAGTAAGAAGGTGGCCAAGAATTGGCATTCTCGCCTACTGCTGTGTGGCAGCCCCCCCCCCCCCCGCGTCTGCACTGGACAGATCTCACATTCTCTGGGCCTCAGTTTCCCCACCTGTACAACAGCAGCAGCAACAAACATAGCCTTGCAGATCTGTCATCAGAGTTTATGCCCGGGCCTTGGAGCCGCAGATTCAGGAGAGGGTGCTCCTGGGGGACCACGTGGGAGGGGCCGCCGGGACAGGGCTCCACCCAGCACGTGGGCCAAGCCTGGGCTGTAGGACCTCACGCCAGCCCGCCCTTCTCTGGATACCTTGCCATGAGCCGGTCCCCGGCTCCCACCCCTGTGGGACACGCTGTCCAGGCTGCTGGATGCCTCCCGCCTCTTGGCGCAGGCACCAGGGCCATCGTTTAGGAGGCTGGTCACGGCCGTCCGGCCCTTTGTTCCGGCCTTCCTGTGTTTGCCCACTCTGCGCCTTGGCGAATGGGAATTGCAGCGTGTTTGCTGTGTCAACACCAGCTGGGACCCGGTTCCCGAGATAGCTGAGGGTGCAAGGCCCCCTCCGCCAGCCCCCCTCCCTCCAGCGCCGCCCTGGGCGGTTGGAGTGAGTAGGCAAGTGGGCAGCTCCCCACCCCTTCACCCTCAGGACCGCCAGGCCCAGGCTAGGCAGGTGTCTGGAGCCAGCAAGGGCAGTCCCAGGCCAGGGAGGGGGGCGGACTCAGGAGGAACCAGCACAGCCCCCACTTGGCAGAAGTAGCGTTCGAAGGCTAAGCATTTTGAAGGCTAAGTTTGAGGTCCCACCACCCCCTATACAAACCCCTCCGACTCCCCAGTCCCATCCCCTGCCCTCTCCTCTGCTGGGTGCTCAGTTGTTGGGTCCAGCAGTCTGAGGAGAGGCCTGAGTGGTCAGGCAGATGGACGGGTGGGTGGACAGACAGGGAGATGGGGTCAGGGCAGTGGGTCAGAACTCTGGGGGAGGACTCTGGGTGTCCTCTAGAGTCCCAGAGAGGGAGAGCGGCCTGCCACAAGCCCGGAGATGACCCAGGTCCCCGCCCTTAGCCAAGGCGGTTCCACCACTTGGGGGGACCAGGGCCCTCGGCTGCATGGCAGAGCCAGGCCTCTAAATCCTATTTACTTCTGGAAGGAGACCCCCACCCACCGCATCGGTAGCTTTTCCAGAAATGAACCTTTAAGGGCGACTCGCCCGCAAAACAGAGGCCTCAGGGTGTGGACTGGGCAACTGGCTGCCGAGGCAGAAGGCCAGGCGTGGTTTCCACTCCAGCACTGATGTGTCAGCTGCCTGGCGGCTTCCTTTCACTGCGTCTCCGCTTCCCTGTCTGTAAAGTGGGGCGATAAGCATTCACCCAGCAGGACTGCGGAGAGGATTGTCGCAGCCAATATGTGACCTGCTCGCAGACAGGCGTGTGCCGTGTGGTCATCACCATTACTAGGATGGGCCTTGGGCTACGAGGAAGGTCCCTGTCAGTTGACCTCACTTTGGGATTTCATGGGAGAGTGTCCCAACACCCTGAAGTGCTGAGCTGAGGCTGGAGGGAAGCAGTGTGTCTCTCAGAGGGCAGGGAACAGCATCCTGAGAAAGGGAACGGCGCGGAGGGGGCCCTGGAGGTGGGGGTGCAGCATCGGGCAGAGCACAGTGGGGCTGCCGGAGGGCGTGGAAGAGAGCAGGGTTGGCTCCTCTGAGTCCTGGATCGGGGAGTGGAGTTATACTCCAGCCCAGGGGAAGGGGGTGCTCAGAGTGGGGGCCGAAGTGGTTGTCAAGAGGGGTGGAGGCCCACAACCGGGCGAGGGAAGGGGGTAAGGGAGGGAGAGCCCGGGACAGCTCCTGGTGCCGAGCAGGAGGGCAGGTGAAGGTGGCACGTGTGCGGGCGGGGTGTCGGACAACAGCAGGCTGCGGAGTGAGGAGGCCGGACCTCCAGGAATCCGGAGGGATTGTCAGTGAGTGGGCAAGCTCCCCAGGGGAGCTTGGGGTGCAGCGGCAGGAGCACCCAGTCGCAGGCAAGGGAGGTGTGGCCTTCTACCTGGACCCACTCGCATCCCAGTGTCCGGGTGCACGTTGACCACTGGTTGCGCCTTCCTGCCCAGAGCTCCGAAGGGCTTGAAGCTCTCGTGAGCATGTGTCTTAGACCCTTGACTCCAGACACTGGGGGCCTCAGGGTCCGCTGGGGACTGGCTTTCAGACTGCTGGGCTTTGGGGGCCAAGGGCACCTTCCTGTGCACCTGCAGTGCCGCAGGCCGAAGAGTTGAGCGAGGCACCAGGGAATGGGAGGCAGCGTCCAGGGCTAATGTGCCCCGACACCCTGTCAGGTGGGAGGGGCCTGTCCCCAGGTCCAGCAGATAGTAACGGCCTCTTAAACCAAGAAAATGAACCTGTCTGTGCTCAGCCAGTGGACACAGCCATCTGGTGACAGCCAAGCTAATGCTGTGGCCACCTCCGCACTGTCCTCTGTGTCCTGTGTTCGTGTGCAGGACCTGCCACAAGACACAGCTTGAGGGGGGTGCAGGTGAGGGGAGCGCATGAGAGTGCGGGGGCTCTTCCCTCTTCTGGGCATGTGTGTGCATGTACCCACAGGGGTGTCAGACATGAGCACGTGTGTCCCTGTGAACACGCACATGGCTGCTCCTTCCCTGAGGTTTCTGCTCCCCGAGGCCCAGGCAGAAACACCAGGCTCCGCGGTCCCTCCGTGACGACACTGGCCTCTCCCCACCGCCCATGTGCCTGCCTAGACCTCCTTTCATCAAATATTCTCCTGCTAATCTCATCTCCCTGTGTGACTGCCATGTAATTAGCTCATTTTGCAAAATACTGCGTCTGTCACATTTTCCCCTGGTTTTCTCCTTTTCCTGGGAAAAGGTAGGAGGGGATGGAGTGGAGGAAGGTTTCCGGGCGTGAAGCTGTCTCATGGGTCAGCTGTGGCCCACCCCCTGCACACGAGGCCTCCCCTGTTGCACCGACACATGCGCATCCCAGACGCAGGGTCTCCTGAGCAGGTGGAGGGCAGGGGGGCAGGGCCTGAGGGGGTCAGGAGGAAGAGATGGTGCCTACTGACTGGGCCCTGTCCCACAAGCACCTCTGCACCCCGAGATACCCTGGGACTACTCAGGCCCAAGCTGGGCTCAGACTGGTGGGCTCCTAAGTGGCACTGCCCCTGGTGGGCATGTGGTAGTGAGCAGGGTGGGGGTGAGGGGGCAGGATGCAGGATGGCGTCTGCTCGGCACAGGTGGCCGCACATGATGGGCGGAGCCTGCAGCCAGGCGTGCTGTGAACTCTTGGTTAATGGGAAGCCCAGTGACCTTCATTGTCTCGTGTCTGCACCCCCTACTCATCGGACAGGTCCCACAGTGGGGGCTGCCCTGAGCAACCACCCCCTCACCCCAAACAGGGTCTGGTGGGGACTGTGGACTGTGGACAGGGCACATGTGGAACACCCCCCAGTGGGTCACATGTGGCCCTGGCCTTGGCCCTGACAAAGCATGATAGCTCCAGCCAGGGGGCTCCAGGCCCCATCTTCCTCCCTGGGAGCCGGAGGTGGGGCCAGGGAGAGGGAGCGGCAGAGGGAGCCTGGAGGCCGAGCGCCCTGCCCCCGCCTTCCCACCCATTCCCCACAGGGGAACCCAGAGGCTGCCAGGCCTCGCCTGCACGGAGAGCCTGCAGCCGGACGGAGACCTGCTGCAGCCGTGGACCCGGGGGGCCGGGGAGGTTGGGTTCAGAGCCTGCATCTGGCATGCCCTACTTACCTCCCCTCCACCACCCCCACTGTCTCCCCACCTTCTCTTGCTTCAGCTCCCTGGAGATGTGAATTCTCTTAAACTTTTAATTAAAAACATTCTCCTTTCTCCCCCTAAGGTTTGCTTCCCCATGATTTTCCTCTTAGAAGGAGAGACAGGAGGAGGGGGAATGGCAGGCAAGGAGTGGAGGTCAGGCCTTCCTAGGTCTCCATGGGGGCTGCGGGGGAGCCAGGGCCTGGCCACCCCCAACACCGGCTTGTGCCCCCCTCCCCAGCTTCACGACTCTGTGGAGAGAGGCATTTCTGAGGGCCCCAGCCCTGGGTGTCTGCCACATTGGAGGAATAGCGCTAGCTCCCCAGGGCCCTGCGTGTGGTCCCACCGTGTACCCTAGACCCCTCGAGAGGACCCCAGCATGGGCCTCTTGCCCCTGGCAGAAAGGCCCCAGGGTCCTGTGAGAGCACTCTCAGCTCCAGCAGCCTTGAGGGTGCTCCTCAACCCCTGGGTCTCAGGGTGGGGCGGGGTCCCTCAGGGTTCTCCGTCAGCTCAGATGCAGCCCAGGCTTGTGCCACGGGCCTCGAGGTTACTGGCTGGGCCACCAGTGCCTCACAGGTAGAGTTCCCAGCCAGCTCAGGGGCACAAGGTCAGGTCCTGGCTCATGAGATCAGAGTCCCAGGGATGCTGGGGACCCAGGTCCTGATGTCAGGGGACC
This sequence comes from Anoura caudifer, assembly GCA_004027475.1. NCBI lineage: Eukaryota > Metazoa > Chordata > Mammalia > Chiroptera > Phyllostomidae > Anoura > Anoura caudifer. The sequence continues at coordinate 40,076 of PVKU01004054.1, forward strand.
AGAACAGCTCCTCTGAGTGTGGGACTGGAGTGGGCCCAGCCTGTCACCCCGCCCCCATGCAGCGGCCCGTTTGCCCACCCCTGACGCTGGAGGGAGCTGCCGCCATGTCCTTGGGTCCGCAGTTCAGAGTCGGAGCCCGCTCCACATCTCCACATCTGGAAGTTCCTCCTCGTGTCAGATCATGATCCCTCTCGCTGAAGCCTAAGCCCATTTCCTTGACTCCTCCCTGGGCTTAGACTGCCTTGCCCATAGTCCTCTGTGGCCCAGGAGACAGGGACTGAGTCACCACCTCCCCTTGTGTCTGTCACCTCCGCTGCTCCTCTGCAGGTTGAGCCCCTCCATCTCAGGGCCTCCAGGCCCCGGCTGGAAAGTGACCCCCAAACCACAGGCTCATCCAGACACACTCCCCGAGTGCCCCCCTGAGATGCTCTCACCATAGGGTGTACCTATCCGGCCCCCAGGAGCCACGCCCCCACCCAGCCCCCAAACACTCAGGGACTCACTCAAGCCTCCAGCCAGGTGGAGTCCAGTGGGGAGCAGGGGCACCACTGCCAATACCTGGTCCCAGGCCTCCAGGGGGCGCCCCTCACCCTCTGCCACAAGTTCCCTCTCCTGGGGACACTCCAGCCCTGAGGGGCTGAACCAAGGGTTCCCTTCCACTCGCCCCCTGGGCTGCCCTCAGCACCCCCTCCTGACACTCCCAGGCCCGAAGGCCACCCTGACTGGCCCTGGGGACGTTCAGGGAGACATCCCATCAGGCAGGTGGGGCTGCAGCAGGATTTGGGGAATTGCTGGGAAGAGGGGCAGGCAGGCCAGCTAGTGTGACAGCACAAGCAAAGGCAGGAAGGGGCTGTGGGCAGGGACTGGTTGGGTGGTGGCGGCGGCAGTGGGAGGCCTTGCTCGCCACATGCGGGGAGACCCCAGCCCCGGACGCCCTGGCAGCCTCTTGCGTGAAGCACAGGCTTTATTCATCATGCAGGTATGTACACCAAGCAGGGACTGTGTACCAGGGTCTGTGTCATGACACCCACCCCGCAGGGGCTCTGCGGCTCTGGGCATGGCAGGTAGGGGTGACCCTAGGGGAGAAGCTTGGGGTGGGGGCCAGCCTCTTCCGGCTCATTAACACGAGCAGAAGTCCGGCCTTCCCTCTCAGGCACTGCCGTCTCCTCGCTGGCTCCTCCATGGGGACCATTAACTTCCAAAGCTGGTACGGGCAGGGATGGGGGGCTCTTCCTCCACTGCAGCGCATCTTGGTGTGCCCTGACCCGCCTCACGCCAGGCTCCACCCGCCCGTGCATTCCCCGGCCCCTGTGTGGTTACCAGAGCCTCACAGCAGCAGAGGCAGACCTGATCTTGCCCTCCGGTACCTGGTGGTCCAGATGGGAGGCCTGGGGTAGACCAGTCACACAGGGGGGTGTGATGGGGCATCCAGAGACAGACACCGAGGGAGGCAGGGAGAGGGGTGCGGCACCACCCCACAGCCACATGCGCTGACGGGGAGCCAGACAGGAGTGAAAGCAGTGAGGGGAGAAGGTTCTTCCCCTGACTCCAGCGAGCCCTGGCCCCCCAGCTGGGACACAGCTTTCCGAGGTTCGGTGGGGTCTCTCCTCCCCCTTGCTCGGCCCAGCAGGGCCTGATGAGCACAGCCTCTGAGCAGGGGGTGAGAGGCATGGGGCGGCCCGCAGGCAGACACGGGTCTTCCTGGGTCGCGCAGCCCCAGGCCACCTGAGCAAAGAGAGTTGTGAGGCCCTGTAGAGTTCACAGCAGCGATGGCGGAGCCCACCTGGGGCTGAAAAATAAGTGGGGGTGAGTGTGTGCTCACAGGGGGTCGTCTGTATGGCCTGGCCATGCATGCCCCGCATGCGTGTTGGTGTGGCACTCGGTGGACCTACAGGCCCGCCTCAGGGCTAAAGGCCGGACCAGGCTCCCCACACGCACCGGTGTGTGAGGGACGTGTGCGCTGTGCTGGAAGGTCCTTCGGAGCTGGGGGTGGGGAGCGGGGGAGAGCTCTGCCACCTCAAGGTTCCTGCTGCACCAGCGTGGCCCGTCTCACTTAGGGGCACCCTTGTGGGCATGCTTCAGGCACCCACGGTGCGCATGGGTGTTCGAACCCATCCACATCCCCCCACCCTGTCCACAACCACATGAGCACACCCAGAGTTCACATCCCCACGTGAATGCCTACACATGGATGTTTGTGCATGCATGCAGGAGATGCGTGAGCATGTGCACCTTGGCCTTCGCATGCCCACGTGTGTGTGTCTGTGTGTGCCAGGTGAACACACACGTGCATGCTCATTCCTGCCTGGAAACCCCCATCCCCCGGCGTGCAGCCCTGGCCCCAGTCTCCGCACCAGTGCTCCGACAGGCAGGCAGGCAGGCAGGCCAGGAGGACTGGCGGCTGAGGCACAGCACGGAGCAGGGGTTTGCCCAACGCCACCAACAGCTCCAGCTGGGACCCAAGTCTTCCAAGGACCCATCTGAGCTTGACATGGCCCCACGGCTGTGGTGGGCCCCCCAACTCCTCTGTGGAGCCTGTGGGGTCCAGGACAGAGGGCTTTGCAGAGCACCCTATTCCTGTCTGCTCCCCCATCGACAGAGCTCCCTGGGGCCCGCAGTGGGGAGCGCTGAATCAGAGCCAGGTCGGGGGTCTCCCCACAGTGGGCCTCCAGCTTACCATCGAGACAGTTTGGGGAGCAGAAGCGTTACCCTGGGTCTCGTGCACAGAGGTGGCCCATAGGAGTCATAGGGACTCGGTGGCTCGTCACAAGCCCCAGCGCTCCTGGCTTTGCCCCACCTCCCTGTGCCTTCTGGGGATTCTCTCCTGCCCCATCCCACTGGCCCTGTCTCCTCTGTTCTTGCCCCTCCACAGCCCCCTCCACCCCCCAGTGGCGGTTCTGGGTTTGTGTAGCAGCTCCTGACATCCCCAACTAGCTCTCAGAAGGAGGCCACGCCCTCAGCTCCCACACCCCCAGCCCCAGCTGAAGCGAGGCCAGGAATCAGGCCCCACTGTGAGCCCCCACCCAGAGAACCTGGCGCAGGGTGGCCAGCCTTGTAAACCAGCCTGGGGCCCACCCTCCAGGAAGCACAGCTGGGAGAGGCTCAGCAGGAGGAGGCTCAGGGCAGAGGGAGGCTGAGCTGGGCACTCAGAGGCGGGGAGTACTTGCCCTGGAGGAGGGCAGGGAGTGGCGTCCCGGGCAGAGGGATGTGGTGGTGGGAGAGTGTGTCTGAACCAGCCATGTGTCAGGCCCGTCTCACGTTTGAATGTCCGCGCAGCCAGATAATCACTTATCCATTTGTTTATTCACCACATAGTTACCAAGAACTTGGCACTGGGGCCACTGGGATGGGAAGGGCACAGTGTATTCCTGCCTCAGAGAGAGCATGGTCTACTGGGAAACTGCTGGACAGGACGGTGAAGTCCCTGACGAGGGCACACAGACCCTGAAGGAGCCCTGCGAGGGGTTTGGCCTGGACTGGGCCTTATTTATCAGCCTTTTTCTTTACTCCTCAGGGTTTGGTACCCAGTCTTCAGAGGCCCTCGTAGCTGGGAAGACCCTTGGTGGTCCAGTCTACATCCTTCACTGTACAGAGAGTGAAGCTAAGGCCCTCGGCCCAGAACGCAAGTCGCCAGGAATCCTGTTTCTAGAGTGTAGCTGTACTGGATAAAACAAGAATTATCCATAGCCAGACCCCACTCTGGACTCACAGGACTCAGTCCTCTCTCCACAGCACCTCCTGCGGGCCAGAGGTGGAATTGCAGGCCCAGGGGCAGCTCTTTGGGCAGAGCCAGCCCTGGCTGGGCTCCCTCAGAGTGGACCTATGCCCTGGACCAGCAGGAACTGCTGGGGACTTTGGGCATTTCACTGTGCCTCAGTTTGGCACGGTGACTGCCAGCCTGCCTACCACACTGGTGGCTGTGAAGATGGGTGGTGCTGGCTCCCAGGACCCAAGCTCTTCAGGAAGCCTTTCTGCTGGGGGGTTACAAGACTTCCCACCAGCTCGGCAGCAGGGCCGAGGGCTGGCTTCCACTCCCCCGCAGTGACTCTTGAGCCATCCGTCACTTACAAATTCTGTTCATCTCTAAATAAAATGATTTGTTAATTTGAGTGAGTGATCGCCACTCGGCCAGGACTCTTTGCAGGCCCGGAACAGCTTGTGGGCTCCCGGAGCCCCGCACTGCCAGCCTGGCGCTGACTTGAAGGGGTTGTTTTCGATTTAAATGAGAATCGAATGAGGAGAAAAATGTTTCTCTTGGCAATTCCTTGGGAGCTCGCTCTTCTGACAGATGTTGGAGCGTATTATCCCATCGGGCCTGCATTTCATGGAGCAGAATTGCTAATTATTTCAGAGGCCCAGCCACAGCCAAGGAGGGGAGGGTGGTGGCGGGTGTGGCTCTGGGCAGCATCTGTCCACAGGCGGACGCTGGTGCACCAGGCCAGTCTGCCACCTCCGCACTCCCCTCCCTGGGTCCAGGGACATTTTGGTCTTTGCTTTGCGGAGTGGCCTGTAGGAGGCAGTCGGCCCCGTTCTTGCCAGCACAGCTTTGACCTTGCAGGGAGGGCTCTGGAAGGTCACTTGGGGTCTTGGATTGCTTGAGGGTCGTGGTTCTGTGGGTGGTGGGAGGAAAAGACTCTGGAGAGGGCGGTGTTCCAGCCATGCGAGGTCACCAAGGACCACACCGAGGCGGGGGCACACGTGCTCAGGCAGGTGGCTGGTGTCTTCACCGCCGTGGGCTCTGCAGGCATGTGAGGCATTGGCACGACCACGTGCTGCACTTGTGGGTCTGAGCAACCTGGCGTGACTGTGCACGTCTATGATGGGTGGGCGTCGGTGGCTGAGCTGCGCAGGCCTTCGAGGTACGGCCCTATTCATTTCTGTCCCCAGTCCCTGCACTTCCAAGGGAGGCCTTGGAAGATGGATGGCCAGAGGGGACTGGACATCAGGAGGGGAGGGCCATGGATGTCCAGGGTACACACAGCCACTGGGCAGGTGCCCCCAGTTTCAAAGGGCACCATGGTGAATGGACTGTAGAGGCGGGTTTCCTGGTGGACATGTGGCCCTGGCAGCCAGACCGCTGTCCTTCTGGTCCATCCAGCTCAGGGACCTTAACCACACCTGGGCGACTTAGAGCAGGGAGCAGGGCCACCCAGCAGGGACCCCAATATTCCTGTAGCATTGGGTCTGAAGGCCTCCTGACACCACATGGCCCAGGACTGCTGGGAGGACAATTCCTGCTGCAGTGTCCCCGAGAACCACCCCCTGCCCCCTTCCTCAGCCCACCCCTCTTTCCTGAGCCTGGAAACAAGCAGCCAGATGCCCTGTCTGTCACCAGTCCTGGCCTGCCCAGGATGCAGCACCACGCTCCCCCCATCCCTGGATGCCCCATCCCCTCCACTTTCTGTCTCCATTACTGTTCCCCACCCCCACCAGCTCCAGGCCAACCAAAGCTCCCTAGATTAACACAAAGGCGGCAGCAGCATCTGGGCAGGATTTTATGACCCTAATTAACACCGATCCCCTGGGGTCCCTGGGATCCTGGCGCAGGCGGAGACCAAGGCAGGGAGAGTCCACCCCGTCCACCCCATGCCTGGTCAGGGGAGATGGCATCTCAGTCCCCAGCAGCTGGGTCCTGAAAGGTGACGTGCAGTCCTGTGGCCTCGGTCTCTCCCTGCCCCGGGTCCTGGGCCCTGGTGGCTGTCCCAGTGGCGGGCAATGGGAGGCGGGGGAGGGGTGCCCAGCTGCCCCCAGGCTCAGATCCCACTAGGCGTCTCCGGCTGCTCTGCTCGCGTATCCCTCTCTCCTCTGGATAAAACTCCGCCGTGACACCCTTCCATTAAACAGGGCATGTTCAGAAGAGAAAATTGCTACTATTTTCCCCTTTTACTTCACTGTCATCAAAAATTGATCCCATATTGCATCCTTATTTCAAAGAGTGAGCTAAAAAAAATAAAGTAAAATCCCACTCCTCAGAGCAGCAGCTGCATCAAGCGTCCCCTCCCCCCACCCCCAAAAAGAAAGAAAACGTGGCCATCGGAGGGAGGGAGGGCATAACTGCCGGCCCCTCCACGGCTGTTGTTGACCGTGCAGGACCCGTTGGGAGTGAGGCAGGCAGGGCACGTGCAGGCAGAAGGGGATTTCGATCTGGTGAAATGTGGTAGAAAATGGGGTAATTGGGGGAGGTTAATTTGGATCTAAATGGACCGATTCGTTATCTCAATAAGAAGCCTCTCGTTTTCCAGGGAGATGGCTGCGCCTGCCAGATGCCGGCCTGCCCATTGGCTGGGTGGCAGCTCGGAGCAGGGCCCTGCCACCTCCCAGAGCCAGTCAGGCTGGCTGCCAGAGCCACTGGGGGGAGGGGCAGGTGAGGATGGGGCACAGGAATCGGGAAACTGAGGCTGGGGAGAGCAACTGGTCTGACACCCCACAGACCTCCGAGGCCTCCTGACCCCTGTCCAGTGCTGCTTCCCTTGGCTCCAGCCGCCTCCGGAAGTGGAGAGAAGGGGTGGGGTAGGGAGTACAGTTCAATGTGGTTTATTTCCCAGTCGATTCAGCAAAGTGTTAGGAACTCTTCACGTAGTGAAACAGAATATGAACAGTGAGGATGAGACAGAAGAGCCAGGGTAAGCACCTCAGGACCAGGTCCAGTCCATTCTCCAGGTTGACCCTGAGCTTCCTGGTAGCCAAAGGAAAAAGGGAGACCCAGTGCTTTGTCTTCCAGTTGCAGGAGATGAAACGTTTACATCAGCTCCCTGTGGAAGCCAAGTTCAGATTCCTGTGGAACGGTGGTTGGGGGGGCTCTCACAGTGGGGCCCCTCAGCTCCTCCTCCCTTCACTAGGAGTAGCATCTGGGAGCTGGCACCTGGGTCCAGTTCTGAAAATGTCCCTCCTCCCCAGGCCTCAGACCCCCACCTGTTTTTCACCAGGGGCTGCAGGCAGGAGCTGCAGGCAGTCCTGGGGTCTCTGGTCACACGGGTGCAGCCAACACGCGCCACAGTGCCGCGGAGCTGGGCTCAGCAGCCGGATGGACTGAGGTGTGGGCCCCGGCTGCACCTCCTGCCAGTTCTGTGGCCTTGGAGTACCCAACGACAGGTTCTGAGCCCCCTTTCGCTGAAACATGGACACAGCGCCAGCCTTGCATGCTCACGTGGGGACTGGGGCCCCCATAAATGATAATGGCAACCACGAAGGCACCCGGTGGGCAGGCAGTTGGGGACTGGTGCGCAAGGTTTCCTTGGGTACAGTGCCTGGTATTGGCTGTACTATTACCGCCGGGGGTGGGGGATTGGCTGTACTGTGAGCTAGGAGACAGCACGTGGAAGCCCAGCCCTCCCCTGTGAGAGGGGCGGGGTCTGACTCATCCTGTGCCTCTGGCAGCCAGCACAGACAGTTGTTGAAAGAAGAGGGGCCCTGGGGTCACCGTTTCATTTACTCCGCACTCCAGCGGTAATTGGGGAAGATAACGCGGAACAAAGTGATCACAGGCAGAGCTGAGGGCTGGGAGGAAGGTAAACCCGCTGACAAACTGAGGGCACAAACTGAGGGCACGCTTGAGGAGGGGACCACTGGGCGTGAGTGAGGCAGGAGGTCGTCCGACGGGCACTTGGACTGGGCACACATGGGCAAGTGGCAGGGCTGTGGGTCCGGGAGCTGTGCCCTGAGAAAGGAGCAAGGACGCCAAGGACAGCCAGGATGACAAGTGCAAGGTCATGCAGTAAAGCTGAGGCTGAGCTAGGCCCACCCAGGTCTCCTGCCCCCTGGGCTCCTCTCCTAACCCCATGGTGTTCCTCCATCCTGTGTGCACTTCTGTGCTCCACAGCCAGCCAAAGGCCCATTTCCCCCTCAGAGGGGCTCAGGGCGTCTCATGGGTGAATCAGTGAGTGGGGAGGGGGAGTTAGTTACATGGTCCCAGGGACAACCCCCAACCCTGCCCTCAGCGAGCTCTGCCTGCAAACTGAGTAACCACCTCTCAGCCTCGGTTTCCTCATCTGCAAAAGGGGTAGGAATGGGACCTGCTTTGTAGGGGCTGCTCTGGGAGCACGATGAGCACTCCGTGGAGAGCAGGTCTGTGTGAGGCAGACGGTGCTGGCGCTGGGTCCTCCAGGGGCGCTCCAGGTGCAGGAACACCCTGCCGAGCCATGTGTTTCAGGAACGTGTTACTCAAGGCCCTGCCTGATCACCTGGCTGTGGGTTCCTCCTCTGGGTGCTGGCCCCCTCTTCAGAGAGCCCTGGGGTCCCCACCCCCAATGACATCTGACTCTCTTACTGGCCCTTCCTAATAAGCCCAAGTGCCGCTGGGCTCCATGTGGCCAGCTCTTGAACGTTCTCCTGCTTTCTCACTGATGTGGCCTGGCTCCCTGGGTGGGTGGTGCCATTTTCCCATTTCCCCAGGAGGGAAACTGAGGCCAGTAGTGCTGAAATCAACCGGTCAGGATGGATCTGAGTCTTCTTGGTTCCATCACTACAGGGGTCTCTCCCACACAAAGTCCAACCCAGAGGGCCTTAGCCAGCTCAGATTTGGGGCCCCCTGTCCTGAGAGGTGGCATGGTAGATAGAGAGCAGACTCCCAGACCCCCATCCCCAGGGAGGGGAGCTGCAGCCTGAATGGCGGGGGAGCTGGGAGAGATGCCCCGAATAGTCAGGCACGTGCTCCACGCTGCTGCCCCACCCTCCCCAGCTGGCACCAAGGCTCTGAGGCCGTTGCTAGGCATCTGGAAGGCCCCAGGTGGGCCCTACCTGTCGTGGAGCAGCCGTGCAGCAGGGGGTGGGCACCGGGCCCGGACAGGAGCAAGGCGGCCTCCACCCGCCCGCCCGCCCTCCTCTCATTGGCAGCAGCAAGCAAAAGCCATTAGCGCCTGGCAGCCCATGTCCCACAGCTCTGACAAACGCCTTAAATGTTGTCGCCAAGGCTCCAGCTGTCCCGCCGGCCGCCTTTACTCCTCGTAATAACCAAGTGTCGAGGCTGATTGCAGCAGCGGGATGCAGCCCGCATTCCGAGCAGCTCCTACCCTGGGTGTTTCCCCCTGGCAGCCAGGCTGCGCCCACCTCACCCTCCACTCTCAGGCCTTTGTCCGCCTGCCACCCCCGCCCAGGCCACCCAGCTTCGCCCCCGAGCCAGCCAGTGCCACCTTTGTGTCCCGGGTGGTGCCCTGGCCGTTGCCACCAAAGCTGGTGGGCATCGATGGGGTGGAGTCCCAGGTGTCCGCACCAGTGGAATGACTTCTGCAGGGGAGCACCTGCTTCCTCCCAGTTCAGCTTCATCTGCCAGCCTTGGCATCCTTGTGATGGAGGGGGATAACCATGGGCCTTCTGGGGCTCAGAGGGAACGTGTGTGTGAAGCAAGGTGCGGATCGTGATACCTGTGGAAGAGGCTCGGCCATGCCGCCAGCACAGCCCCCTGGGATGGAGGAGGAAAGGCAGCCTCAGCTGCCCTGGCTGGGCACCCTCCTCTCCCCTAGAGAAGCCCACTCGTTCCCGCCCCACACCTCTGCCCACCTGGAGCTTCCCCTCCTCTCTGCCCACCACCTGGCCTCGCCATTCAAGTTGGGCCTGCTCTTTCCTTTTCCTGGAAGCCCTCCCAGCCTGATCTGACCACAGGTTTTACGTGACGGAGTGGGTCCTGGCTGCGAAACACTCTCCACTCATTGTCTGCGTTCACCCACACACAGCCTCTCAGGTCAGGGCCGTCAGCAGCCTCGTTAGAGATGAAGTGGTGGAGGTTGAGAGAGAGGCGAGTATCCCTCACCCACGTCACACATGCCACCCCTGGCTCTGCCCATGGGGTGCTGTGGCTGCTGATCAGGGGAGTAAAGTAAGCCCCACTCTCCCAGGGGTCTGCCAGAGCAGACAGGCACCCCAACCTTCCTGCTGACCTTGAGGGCTTCCTTCCTGGGACACCCAGCTGCAAGCACACCATCCAGGCCAGATCTGGTGGTCGATCTGAGTCCCTGGGCACTAGATCATTTGTTTCTAGGCTCCCTGACCTTCCAATGATGCTGGAGGGTGATGGGCGGAGAAAGCTAGAGTGAGTGGCTTCCACCTGTTCATCAAACTTCCCTTAGGGGTGCAGAGGGGTGGGGCTAGCAGTGAGGGCCGTGACCACGAGGGGACGTGAGGTGCTGGCGCAGGAGTCACCAGGGGTGATGGGTATGTCAGTGAAGGTGGCGAGGCCGGTGGAGGCGATGTTGACAGTGGAGCTGGTGGTGGAGGTGACAGTAACGATGGTGGTGACCGTGATGATGAGGATGAAGATGGCGATGGTGGAGCTGGCAGCGGTGGTGATGGGGGTACCCCTGGGGATAACAGTGGCGGTGGTGATGAGAATAACTTTAGCAACGATGATGGGAATAATGCCGACGGTATCGCTGGGGTGGTGAGGGTGACGTTGGCAGTAGTGATGGTAGTGGTGATGGGGTAACGCTGGCAGTGATGACGGGGACTACTGGTGGTAGTCATGGCGATGTTGATGGTGGTTAGGGGGAACCGGTGATGGTGATGGAGGGGGTGCGGGTGGCAGGGCTCTCTGTGGTGTACCTCCTGGGGCAGCCCTGTCCCACCCGTGGGCTGTGCCCTAGCTGGAGGCAGAACACAGTGGGGCTTGCTTGATGCTTTTTTTTTCTTTTAACCTCTAGTGAGCACAGCCTTCTGGGTAATGAGATGCAAATTGACAGAAAAGACAATGAGCCAGCCTGCGGCCGGTGGGGCAGCTTTTAGAGTCAGACTGATTGCCTCTGTGCCAATTTGCATGGCATTAGCGTGCACGTCTCCGCCAACGAGCTTGTGCATTTCATCAGAGGTCACCTGGCTGGTTGCTTTCAACAAGGGGTGATGACCTGTGATCCAGACCAGGGACAAGGGCAGGACCACTCTGATCCTGACCTGGTCTGGGCTCCAGGATGTGGCCCCAAGGAGTCTGAGCCTGTGGACTTGGTGAGGGTGGGGCACTTCAGTCAGCCGGGGCCACGGGGTCAGGGTCCACACGTGGCAGACTCAGGAGGGCTTGGCTGACCGGCGCCGTGGTTCCATTCGAGCATGTGTTGCAAAGCTGACAAACAGGTCTCAGGCAGAAGCGGGGCTGGCCCTGGCCCGGGTGCTGTCCCGAACTGGCGCGGTTGCCTGGGTGGTCCCTCCAGGCCTCGGCTCCCCCACTGTACAGTGGGGCCGCAGCCTCATTGTCTCCACATTGAGGGTGGCAGTCATCAAGCCAGGCCCTGCCTATGGCTCAGCCAGTGAGAGTGTCCAGGGCCAGTTCGCCATGTCAAGGTCACATGTTGCATCTTCTGGGAAGTCCCATCTTGTCACTGTCACCATCACCCAAACTACCTGGAATCATACCTGGGGTGGGACCTAGAGGGGCGGATCCTGGGTGAATGAATGACCCAACCACACTCCGCAGGGGCCTGGCCAGCCCTCCTGCTCTGTCCGTGGTGCTGAAAATCTGGGCCCAACCTGCCCTGGGGTCCCTGCCGCTACATAGGCCAGGGCCCCTTCCCTGCTGCCAGTGCTCCCCGACCCCTGCACCCCCGGGCCCCAGTACAACTGAAAAGACTCCACTCCACACCGCCCCCATCCCAGGACAGATGACAGTGGGGCCAGGGGCTCTGTCCCTAGCTCTCCACCCCTAGCCAGCCCAATGCCCCAGCAGGCACATCCCCATGCCTTACTCCTTCTCCCCCCGAGTTTGGGCCTAATCAGAGCTAATCAGAAAATTATGAGCTGCCTGATTACTGATTAGATTCCTAATGTTAATAGAGTCGAGAAGGACCCGCTCGGGCTGTGTTTTAGGGAAAAGTGTAAAAATAACATCCTGGGAAGGGAGCATGGTGGCTGGCGGGGTTTGGGCTCCGCTGTCCTCGCAGGCGGAGGCTGAGGCTCCACTTTTCTCACTGGGGGCGGTGCGCAGGCTCCGCGTCAGCAGAGGGGCCTCCTGCCGGTGAAGTCCCTCCCCCAGGCAGCTCTTGCTGCCCAGGCCTCCGTCGGGCTCTGTGCTCAGGCCCACGGAGCACAGCCAGGTGGGGTATAAAGGAGAACGTACTTCCGGTACAGCACCCGAGAGTGGGCCTGTGTCTGTACTGCTCACTGACCTACTCGTGCCAGGAGCAGGCCAGGCGCACAGTAGGTACTTAATAAATGTCTGACAGGAGAGAGGAAAGGCACCTCAACCCCTTCCTGCTGGAACCGCCACTCTCTGCCGTCCGGCCCCTGAGCCATTGGGGTGGGGGTGGGGGGGTGCAGAGAGGCATCTGAGAAGACTTCTTGGAACAGGGCATTGGAGCATGTCAGGAGAACGCACGGGGCTGGGGCCAAGGCCGGGCATGCCAACTCCCCGGCGGCCCAACTCCTGGCTGAGGTGGCCGGATGACAGGCCCATGTCCACAACCCCCAGCCCCTCACTCCAGCGGGGCCCCGTGGCTTTTGCTTCCAGACCATTTCACCACTGACTCAACAGCAGCTGGGTGGGATGGGTGGATGACATTTCCACAAGGTCCAGAGTGGGGCTGGGGTCCTCAAGAGCAGGTATCTGCAGCCCAGATCCCAGAGACCACCCCTTGGGCCCGCTGCACGGGCGCCCAGGGAGGCCCGTACTGAGCCTCACCCTTACCCTGCGCCATCTCGGATCTCCACACTCTGTCGCTCTCACTGCTTCTGCTCCGATCTCTGCCGTCTGCACCCCAGCGAAGCCCAGGGCCTCCGAGCCAGCAGAGCCCTAAGAGCACCTGCTGACCCACCCCCACCCCACTGACCGTGGCGGAAGCTCAGGCCTAGCTCTGGGGCTGCCCAAATCCGGGCACCCAGTCCCTGCCCTCAAGAGATTACATCTGGGAAGGAGCCAGACACCACAGTGGTGGGGACACCCCAGGGGGTTCTGCAGACCCGGCCTGGCAGAACGCCAGGCTTCCTGGTCCCGGGGGTGTGTGGGGGGGTGTGGGCCACAACTCCTCAAGGATGAGGAGGAGCAGGCCAGCTGAGGGAGCGAAGGGCAGTCGGCTTGGGGCGCAGCATGAACAAGGGTGGGGGACCCAAGCGTGGCAGGAGGGGAGGGTCGAAGGTCAGCATGCTGTGAGTGTGGCCAGGTGGGCGGGACCCGGCCACAGACGGCCCTGTAAAGGATGGCAGCAGGAAAGGGGGGCGTGGTCGGGGCAGCTCCGAAGTCCTGGACGGGGCCCGGGGCAGATGAGTCTGCCGTGGGGTTGGGGGCTGCGGAGAGGTCTGAGCTAGCAGGGAGAAGGGGATCATGGGAGTAGGGGCCTTTGGAGGGAAACAACTTCCAAGGGGTGCCCTTGGGGACGTGTTGGCCCAGCTTGGGTGTGGTTGGTGGCGTAGGACATGCACGTGGGCCCTACGTCCCTGCCTGGGGCAGGGCTGAGCTGGAGGCCGGGCCAGCATGCCGGGGGGTAGCGGACAGAGGCGGTGCTGAGGAAAGGGACAGTCCATTGGCATGAGCTTCCAGGGGGGCCAGGTCAAGGCCAAGTCAGAGGCCCAAGAGAGAAGCCAAGGGTGGGAAAGCGGTGGGGAGGTCCCTGGGGTAAGGCTGAGGGAAGGGTCAACCCCGGCCCTGGGGCCGGATCTCCTTTCCTCGGTGAGTCCACACCTCATTCCCTCTCCCACATCCCCGCAGCCCTGGGGGCATCAGGGGGCATTCTGGTCTCCCTCATGCAAGCGAGAGACTGGGGTCCAGGGAGAGAGAGCTGTGCTTCCCAGAGTGTGTGCTGGGCTGTCACCAAGCCACAGGAGCTCAGGCCCCGCAGCCGGTGACGGGCAGTCACACCCAGGAGTGGTCACTCGCTTTGTGTCTCCAGCATGTGGGCCAAAGAGGGGAATCGGGGCAGCGGCGTGTCCCTCTGCGCGCTGGGGTAAATGATGTCACCCTGCTCCTCTCCCAGGGGGTTGGTTGCCCACGGCTCAGGGCCTGATACCCTCGCCTGATGCTCTCCACGTATGTTTTAAAAGAATGAAAGAGTGAGGAAAATCGACAAAACTGGCAAATTGATGAGAAACTCGCCTGGCTCACCAGGGAGCAGCTCACTGGAGGAGATGGGCAGCTTCCATGGTGGCGCTGAGGGGGTGCCAGCCAGGGTGGCGGGCTCTCACCCCTGCGAGCCCACTAGGGGACTGTCCTAGGCAGGCGGCACCCTGGAAGGAACTCCAGCAGCCTGAGCCCACCTGACCCAGACCTTGGCTCGGGCTCCGCGGGGACAAGGTATCTCCCTACAGCTAAGCTCCAGGGCCACAGGCCTATGCGGACCTCGCACTGCACGGTGATTCATCGGCTTGTTTCTCATAGGGAACCTCTCACAGAGGCCCAACAGGGGGCCAGGAGCAGCAGCAGTGACCAGGCAGGGCAACTCCCAAGCCCGGGCCATCCCACCGTCCTCGGCACAACGCTGTCCTCTCCTGAAGCAGCCCCATGCCAGCGGTGAACTCTCCCGGGGGTGGGTGTTCTGCCCAGCCACAGTCCTCGCACACTGTCTACCTGTCACTCGTGGCATCTGTCCCATAATGCGTCGGACCCACTCTTTCTGAATTGCCCGTGGTCCCCACCGAAACCATTGAAAATGGAGGCAGGGCAGTGGTGGAATTTTTTTAAAGATTCTATTTATTTATTCTCAGTGAGAGGGGAAGGGAAGGGCAAAGAGAGGGAGAGAAACATCAGTGTGTGGTTGCCTCTCACACGCCACCAACTGGGGACCTGGCCCGCAACCCAGGCACGTGCCCTGACAGGGAATCGAACCAGCGAAATTGCGGTTCGCAGGCCGACGCTCAATCCACTGAGCCACACCTGCCCGGGCAGCAATGCGATTTTCTTACCTGAGGGCCACCTCACCTGCTCTCCTTCCTGGGCAGGAGGATCCCAGAGCCCATGGCCTTCCTACTCCTGATGTTAAAACGTCCACTTTCAGGTAACAGGGCAGTAAGAGGAGAGAGTGTTTTTTAAATGTCCTCGCGAGGCAAAATACGACCTAGCAACCAGATGTTCTGGGAAGTCCTGTCCAGTCTGAAATCCAAGCCCCTGGGACGCCAGGTCCCCCAACCCCATCTCCCACTTCACATTTTTCCTGGGAAACTAAAACACAGGAAAAACCCCGAGACGTGCCCGCTGTGGGAACCACAACGCGAATGAGGTTTTCCCTGTTACATGTATTCTGACCTTTAAAAAAGAAAGAAAGAAAGAATCCATTTTACTGAAATGTTTTTTTATCAACTTGGAGGACGCGTGCCGCTGGTGAGGGAAAAGGGCAGGGAGCCCGCTGCGCTGTCGGCAGCGAGGCCCCACCCCCGCCCCAGCCAGGAGCGCTGGCCATTTTCCTGCGGGTCGGTGGCGGGAGTCTGGTCTGGGGTCCGGGTGTTCGTTTTCCATTGTTCCAGTAGTGGTTTTACCCTCAAGCCGGCAGCACAGTTAACACAGAGAGGCTGAGTCCGACGTGTCCTGGGCAGGAGCCGAGTGTGTCCAGGGCGGATGGATGCAGGACAGATTGAGAGAAGGGACCTCAGGGGACAGGCGGGCAGAGCCACCAGCATCTCTGTCACCTGCCGTGTGCAAGCCGAGGGCACTGGTCAGCCCGCCCTGCTCCTGCTGATGCCCTTCCTTCTCTTCCCCACCTTGGAACCCAGCGAAACAGGAGATGAGGGCAGGGTCTGCCCTCAGAAGGCCATGGGGAGTGAGCTTGTCCCCACAAAGTGCTGGGCACATCATAGGCCATGGACGGTAGCAGGCAAGGCAGCTGTCACTCAGGCAGCGGGCACCGTCCCCATGTACCTCCCGCAGGAGAGGGCCAAGCTGGGATCCCCCTGGTCCCTGCCTATGGATGGACCTGCCTGGAGCAGGCCGTAGGCAGATGGACAAATGCCCACTCGGGCCAAGATAGCAGGAAGGAGAGAGAGCAGGCCGGGACCTCCACCTGCCTGCACCACTGCCCCTGTTGCCAGCCCTGGGGTTCCAGCTCCCTCCTTGCTAAGCTGCATTTTGCTTCATTATTATGCAGATATTTTAATTATGCAGATATGTTTTTAGACAGTTTTAAATATGTATATTATTTACTCATTAGACCATAACAGCTCTGGAAATTGGAAATCTGTATTTAGTATCTATCAGTGCACAATACAGAGCTAATCCAGGGCCCGGGGACAGGCAGGGAAGCAGGTAGTGAGGGTGGCACTGGGGGCAGGGCGGGGCTGCTGGGCACCCTGGTGCTCACCCCTCCCAGGGTCTCAGCCCAGGGACACCGAGGTTGGGGGTGGGCTCAGAGCAGCACCTGGGAGGCCTGTTACTGGTCCCGTCTCCTGGGGGGAGGGCAAAGGAACCACTGCGGACCACCGCACCACGCTGGGGAGCTCTGCCCCCCAGCCCCGCACCCCTCCAGCCCTCTTTCTTGCCTTTTCCTGGAGGAACAGTTTCCAGAGCTGAGGGGAATTGACTGTTAAGTTAAACTCTGATCATTGTGTCCAAAATGCCCGCTGTTAATGTGATGGACTTGGCTGTGAGCAGCCCCACTCAGCAACCCCACCAGTTTCCTCCAGTGCCGTGACCTTGGCAGGGACATCACAGGCCAGGTGAGCCACCGTCAGCAACATCGTAGCAACATCACCCTCCTAGGCAGCCCTGAGCCTCCAGATTATGATGATGAGGAAAGGGGTTCAGAGAGGTCGAACCTCACACCTGGGGTCACACAGCCAGCTGGGCAGAGTCAGACTCAAATTCATGCCTCTGCCCAGGTTCAGAGCCACTTGGACCTTGATGTGGCAGATGTTCATTGTGTACCTACTGTGTGCCAGAGACCAGGTGACTGTAAACTTGACAGCTGCCAGATACAGCCCCCACCACGCCCCGAGCTCCTGAGAAAGCAGATGTGGTTTCTCTGAAGGCCACAGTGGGCCAGCGAGGGCTCAGCAGGGCTCTGGGAGGGCTTGGGAGGGGAATGAGGGCTGAGCTGACCCCACAAAGGTGAGGGCGTGAGCCAGGCCAGAGGAGTCTGGGCGAGGGTACGCAAGCGGGAGCAGCAGGTGCAGCGCCGGGCGCCAGGGAACTGGAGACCAGCAGAGCCCAGAGCTTGGGTAGGGGATCAGCCAGTCCCAAGGAACAGGTGCTCGGGGTCAGGGATGGGGGCGAAGCCCATCCCCCAGCCAGGCAAGAGCTTGGAGATGGGGCTGAACTGTGGCCACTTCTGTCCCTGTCCCGCTCAGTCTTTGTAGTTGGTCCCTTCCTCTCTGGGCCTGCTTTTCTGCCAGCCTGCCTGCCCCCAGGCCGTAAGGGAGACCAGGAGAGTTGGAAGGGAAGCTTCTAGAGGGTGAACCTCAGGGGAGGAAGGGGGGCAGACAGGACCCTAAGGCTCTGAGTGTCTGCTGAGGGGAGGGGAGGGAAGCCCGTGGGCTGGGTGGGGGCAGAAGGAAGCTTCCAGAGGCAGGGACTCAGTCTGATGGGGCTGCCTGAGATGAGAGCGCAGCCCAGGCAGGGAGGGTGGGTAACAGGGGAAGGGGCAGAGGCGGGTAAGAGACTCGACACTTAGAGCCAGCGGGAGGAGCCCAGGGGACCACTTCCTGGGGGCAGCATCTGGGGACTGGAACAAGGGGGCTGCCCGGTGCCTGCCCACTCCGAGTGGTTGCATTACTATCTCCAGTTTATACACAGGAAATTGAGGGCCAGGAAAGCCACTTGATCAAGGAGAGCAGGATTCGAACCCAGGCCAGTGCTCCAAGGCTCCAGGGCCCAGGCTTTGAGCCCCTGTTGGGGCCCCCCGGGCGCGCCCGTGCGGGATCCCAGCCCTCCCACGCTGCCATCCTCATGCCTGGCCAGACACAGGCAGCCCCAGCCCACCCAGTCCCCCACCGCCCAGCCGCCCAGCCCTTCCTCCCGCACCACCGGGTCTGTGTGTTTTGCAATTTCCACACGTTCTGCGCCTGGGGATGGACTGATTGATCTGTAACACCGAAAAAATAATAATGGCTTGATCGTTACTGAGGATTAAAAGTAATCCTTTCGCTGTGGCTATTGCAACTCTGTTATTCACAAGTCAGCGGGCTGACCCCGGCCTTGGGGCCTGTGGGGCTCTGGGAATTCAAAGAGGCTGCAGGCTGGGGTCCTCTCTCCCTGGGGCTGCCTCTCTCCTTGGCTGCTGGGGTAGGGAGCAGAGGGGCTGTAGCCCCACGCCCCTGGGGCCTGTGAATCCTGGGGGCAGAGCTGAGCCCTGAGAGGGTAAGGGAAGGGGGGCATGCAGCAATTGCCCAAGGCTCTCCCTCAAGGTGCAACCCCAGGGCTGCCCCTCAGGCTTCACCCCTCCCATTCAGGCCAGGAGCTCAGCTTGCGTAATAATAGGTGCTCAGTTAACAGCGGTGACAAGTACTGTTAACCATACGTGTCACACAGCAGTGTCCTCTGCAGAAGGGCACTGCAGGCTTGTGAATGAGGGGCCTCACACACCCTGGGGATTTGTAGTTTAAGCAGAAAGGAAGCCCCACGATGGAAAGGGAGGGGCAGGAGCTGGGTGCTGGTGGGCCCCTGGGGCCTCAAAAACTGCGTCTTCTACGTGCAGAGCCGTAGGGGGCTGCTGAGGGTTCAGGGGCAGGATGTGGCCACGTGCTCAGAGCCGAATTTTAAAGGCTTCTGGTGCCAGGAGGAGAGTAGATGACAAAGGGCAAGCAAGGACGCAGGAGCCCTGAGGGAGGTCGGAGCCAGGGCTGGGGACGTCAGCAGGTGGTTTGAGCAATGTCACGGGTGGGATGCAAAGGGCAGCGGCTCCAGGGTGGGCTCATTCCACGTGCAGGTGGTGGTGCTCCGGGGGCCTGAGCACCACACCAGCAGGGTGTCCAGGAACTCAGGAGGGCCCAGAATTGGGGGCAACACATGGGAGGTGTCTGGGAGTAGAGAGGCCCGTGGTCCCTGGCGCTGGGTAAGGCAGGTGGGGCGCACACAGGCAGGCCCAGCAGCAACAGGTGGGCAGAGGACGGAAGCTCCAAACAGGTGGGGTAGCAGGAGAGGGAATGGGGGCTAGGAGGGGTTCCGCATCCTGAAGTGAGGGGGTTTGACTTCAGTAAGGACTTTTCTCACCTGCCCCCAGGACCCCCAGCCTCATGGCGCTCCCAGCATTCAGTGCCCTCCTCGGCCTGAGGAGGAGGGGACACCAGGCCAGCGGGAGTGCAGATGGCTCTGGGCAGCCCCACAGATTGGAGACTGTGCCGCTGCAGGGGTCCCACCATGCCCCCCACACCGTCCTGTGCTGGGAGGGAGCACAAGCTGGTCACCCGTGTCCTGACTCCCACTTCCCCCAAAGGCACAGCTGCCAGACTTTGTTAGAAACTGCCCTCTAGGGCCCACGGGCCACGTCAGGCCTGGACGGAGGGGTGGGGGCGTGTGTCCTGAACACCGAGAGGCCAGGAGGCAAGACGTCACCGTCCCACCCACAAGACTGAGTGGGTCAGGGTGGGGGACCAGAGCCTCTCTCCCCACAAGAGCCATCCCGCCCCTCATGGGACATCGTGGGCCCACGTAGTGTGCCTTCTGACCTCGAACATGGGCTGGGCGAGGTGGCCGTGTGGCAAGGGTCAGGCTCAGGGCCCAGCCCAGCCCAGACTCACTCCAACCTTGGGCAGGCTGCCCACCCTCCCCATACCTGGGGGTCCTCATCTGAGGAGGACATATCAGGCACATCATGACAGTGACAGGTACATATGATATGTTGCTGGTCTGAGTTGACCGGTTCATGGTGACAGTCGTTGGTTACAGGACTTCAGTTCATGTAGCTGTATGGCAGGCCCCAGAGGGTCATCTTCAGGAGCCCTAAGACTTTCTGGAGGGACAGGATCCACAGAAGTGCAAAATAAGAACCTCAACAGTCTAAGCACCTCCTCCAGGAAGCCTTCCCTGATATCCCAGGTTCCCACAGCCCTGAAACACCTCAGCTAGTCCAGCCCTGGTGGTTCCGCTTGGTTATGTGTCTGTTTCCCCCTCTGGACAGTGAGAGGGACAGGCGGGTGCTGCCACATCTCCACACATCAGCATGGCGTGGCGCCAGGCGTAACAAAATGTGGGATGGATGGGCAGGCGGCTGTGCTCACAGGCACAGGGGCCTCGCTGGAGGAGGCTGCAGGAACTAGCCCCAAATGAGGGGGCCAGGCTCGTGTGGACAGAAGGCGTGGAGAGCCCTGCAGGGAAGGGAAGGGGATCAGGAAGCCAAAACAGGGACGGTGGTGGTGGGCCTGGGTGGGGAGAGGGGGCACCAGGCCCTGAGCCAGCTGGGGCAAGGGCACAGGAGCGAGGCCCTCAGCCACTTTCGGCATCTCCCCAGCCTCTGACCTGTCTATGCTCTGTCCCCAGAGATTGGCTGATGCTGCAGAGAACTTCCAGAAAGCCCACCGCTGGCAGGACAACATCAAGGTAAGAACGGCAGTGCCACCCCCAGCGAGGGTGGATGTGCGTGGGGGAGTCTGTCCGGAAGGGGCACCGGGGGCTCCGCGGAGCGGAGCAGCAACCCCTCGGCCCTGGGGCACGGGGCGCAGATATGGACCTGCCCTCCGCTGCAGAGTTGCTGCGGGGCCCCGGTGAGCAGGCGGGCTGCTCCCAAGTGATGCTCCCCAAGGCGGGTGTCGCCTTGGTGCTTAAGGAGGTGCCCAGACTCCTTGGGGAGCCCCCGGGGTCAAGAAGCCTCTTGACTACAGGATCTCTCCACCTTGAATACCCTGACCTGAGAGAGACACCAACCCCTTCCCTGGACTTCCCCGGGCCCTCAGGCTGGGATCCGGGCCAGGCTGTCAGAAAGCCGTGTTTGCCTGGTGCTCACCGTGCCCCACCCCCCGTCCATCAGTTCGGCTGTCCGTCTGTCTCACCAGTCACTTGGGCAGGGTGGAGCTGTAGTCACCCCTCTACGGCGGGGTCAGGCCCTGCTCTTCCCCAGCTGCCAGGCTGAAAGGCCTTAATCAGTGCTAATGGCAGACCCGCTGGCCAGCACTCCACCCGCCCTGCTACTGGGAGAACTGGCCTCAGCTGCAGGTGGGGACCGGCCGTGCCCAGAGATACGAGGCCTTGCGGCTGGGGCAGGGATGGTGTTTCTGTCGCTCACAGGCACACCCCCCATCACTGCAACCTCGTCCTTCCCAATGACCTTCAGGAGGTGACAGATAAGGAGCCTCGTTCCTCCCCAGCACTCAGGAGGGGCGCCCGGCCTGTGCCTCCACCCCCGTGTCACACTCAGGCCGGCCCTTCCCGCAAGCCTGCGCTTACCTTCCCTGCCCCCCAGGTGGTCCCAGTGCAGGCTGCCCGAGGCCAGCGCCCGGTGGGCTCCTCTGTCTGCCCCACTCATGGCCCCCCTGGGCCGGAAGCAACCGGGCCTGACCTAGTGCTGCCCATCACCTGTCCCCGTGCTTAGCCGAGCGCCCTGTGGACAGAGTGACCAGGAACAGCTGGGAATCAGTCTTCTAACCTCTGAAGTGGGGAGGGTGGCCCCCGGCATCCCTGGGCACAGAGGAGACGCTTGGCCTGTGGGGGCCAAACTGGAATCTCCTGCATGATCAGTGGGGTGTGGCCCTCCCGCTGTCAACAGCACACAGTAGGTCTTCACGTAGACCTCTGAGAAACAGACAGTGATGTGCCCATATTCATACATACACATCCTGTCAACACCACCGTGGGGACTTGGGGGGCCCTGGAATCTGCAGGGTCAGAGCTAGGACAAGAGAGGGAGGGGCGAGATGTCTGGGCATGAAGTCCCCTCCCGCCCTTCCTAGTCCCGGGCCCCACCCTCACACACCTGGCCAGGGCCAGGGCAGGGGCTGGGAACCTGTAGTCACGGGCCTTGGACACCAGAGAAACCATTGCCCCTGCAGACAGGCAGCTGGTGCTCGGGTGCCCCTAACACGTAGGGTACATGAAGAAGGCCCACCTGCCAGATGCTATACCTGGCTGCAGCATCTCACTGCGCCAGCATTATCCGCCTAAACTGCCACCAGGAAGGAACTGGTCTAGGGTGTGGATGGGGGAGGCAGGTGCGGCCGTCAGCCCCAGGACCTCAAGGCCAACACCAGGACCCGTAGGAGACAAAGCCCTGCCCTGGGGAGTCTGGTAGGAGAGGTAGCACTGCCTGTGAAGGGTGCGCCAGGCTGGAGGAACTGGCTGGACAGGACAGGTGGCCTCCCTGGCCTGAGGTTGGCCCCAGCCATCAGACCGGCTGCCTGCCTCTCTGCCAAGCCGGCGACAGACGGCTCTCTCAGAAAACAGTCCTCTTGGCTGAGTCAAGCTGGTGGTAAGCCAGGCTGGAAGGCCAGGCGTCCTCCCTGGGGTAGCTGGGCGGGGCACAGAAGCCTGGTGGGCAGGCTGCGGTCAGGTCTGGCCAGGCCCAGTATCCACCCACCATGGCACCAAACTGCCACCCCCATCATCACCCTGTTCAACATGCCTCGTGCCCTCTCTCGGGCTCAGCTCCAGCCGAGGAGAGTCTGTGTCATCTACACGAGGCCCACGTGGGCCCCCAGCCCCACCCTTCGTGCGTCATCAATGCACAGAAATCCACATGGGGGGTGTGAATTCACAGGGGGTGACCCCCCACCCCTGCCCAGTTTGAGCAAAATGGCACCTGGAACACCAGCCAGCACAGGGTGGAGGGGGTGTGAGCAGTGTGGGCCCCAGACCGCTAGGACATCCCTTTCACCCCACCCGGGGGTTCTGGTACACTTGTGCCCCTCCCGGGTCTGTGAAGTTGCAGACATAAGGTGGGGCCCCACCTGTGGGGCACAGTGGCCCTTCCCCTGGGGAGGCCCACCTCCTGCCCTGTAAGCAGCCTCACAGGAAGCATCACCCCAATTTCCTAAGTGGGAACCCTGACCCTGAGGTAGAGTCTCCCATAGGCTGCAGTGAGGCTTTGAAAGGGCTTAAGCGGCACCCTTGCCCCACCAGGGAGGTCAGGGGACGCCTGGGCGTCCTCACGGGACCACTGGGGTCTGCGCTCGCTGCTTGGGATCCCAGAAGTCACATGTTCAGGTCAAGATCAGGGCCAGGACCCCTTGTCATCGCCGGGTGGCGCTGCCTCCTTGTCCACCCCACAGCGGTGGACAGTGGGCATCGTGCAGGCTGAGCAGGCCGGGAGGCCGGTCCAGGGACCCTCCCACCCCCCACCTCCCACCCGACCCCAAAGGCCCCGTGGTGTCTGCCACACCCCGGCTCCGCATTTCATCGAGTGCAGCAACTGCAGCTGTCTTTACCGTTTATTTTCACACGTGTGACCTTGCCTGCCACCACCCTCAGCCAAGGAAAAGGTGGGGAAGGCAGGCGAAGGAGGGGAGGGGTCCTGCCCACGTGCACCCCAGGCCCTGGGGACAAGGGCGGCATGCAGACTCCTGCGCCTCAGCCATGGTCTGCAGGGGCCTGGAATCCTCCTGTCTGGCACATGCCCTCTATGTCCCGGGTGCCACCAACATCTGATTCTAGGCTGAAGCCATGAATCAAGAAAAAGGGAGCCATTGGAACAGCTGGAGAGGTGCCGAAGTAGATGCTCGGGAGTGGGGGAGGGGTTCCGGGGGCACAGGTGCAGGCAGGACCCGCCTCGGCCTGTGAGGAGCCCAGGGGTCCCGGAGGCCTGGGCGTGACCGCCCACCAGCCGTGCCCTTTCCTGCCCTTGCAGAAGGTTCGCCCAAAAAGTCGGCGGGCGCAGCCCCCGTGCTGATCTGCAGTCTTCGCAGCGCTCGGCCCGTCCTCACTGCTGAGGGGAAGAGCGGCACAGCCGTGTTTATACCCCTTTTAGATAACAAATCACATTTTCTTCTCGCCAGCGAGTGTGTTGAATTGATATTTTTCCCCTCGGTTTAATGGGTTTGTGTGTTCAGGAACGATCTTCATCAACCGAAACTCCTTATTGTGTTTGATGTAACGTCAGCTTTCATTAGGCACTTCGGTCTGGAGCGGGCTGGCAAGGCCAGGCACCCTGCAGCCTGGCCCCGCCCCCCGAGGCCCACCTGGGCCCCAGGCTTCTTGAACTGGGAGGGGTTGGGATGGGTTAGGAAGGTGCGCCAGGGTGTAGCCTCTCTGCCAACGTGTCCTGTAGTGTCCCCTTCCGTGTGTGGGGGTCACAGCGCAGATGCCTCAGGTGCCTGAAACTGTCGAGTGACCCGGTCTTACACTCGTCGTAAGGTTAGGGTCCTGCCCACGACTTTGCCGGGCACACGTTCAGCGCTCAGAACGCTTGCATGTGCCCTCAGGTCCAGCCAGTGGCCTGCACCACCCCCAGACCGTTGGCGGGAAACACCCCACAACTGTTGCCCACAACAAGCCCCTGTCTGACCACCTCAGATCCTGGGCAGTCACTGCGGCCACGCCCCTCCCCGAAGCATGAGGAGCCTGGGCTCAGAGAGGGAGCAGTGCCACCCTGGGGTCACACAGCACATGGAGCTCTGCCAGGCGCAGGAGAGGGGCGGCCGCCACGGAGTCAGGGCAGGCTCTGTGCTTGCGGTTTAGTGCACTGAGTCATCACCCCCATTCTCAGACCACGAAGAGACAGGCTCCCAGTGAGCAAGGGGCTGCCAGGGCCATGCTCAGGTTTTGCCGTACAAAACAGGGCTGAGGAGCACCTGGGGAGGGTGACCGGGACAGTGGCCCTGTCTCATGTCCCTGCCCGGGTGCCCATCGGGGCAGGGGTGGGGTGGCCCCTCCTGAGTGGGTGGCGCTTGATGGCATCAGCTTCACCTTCTGGCGGCCTCTCTCAGCCACGCTCGGTTCTGATTAAAGATCATTAAACATGAAATTAGCCCGTTTGTGTTACGGGTCCCCCCGGGTGGCCAATGATTACGATGTGCAGATGGCCAAGAACCCAGGCGCCGGGCAGGCGGGCAGGGCGAGCGCAGGCAGCCGAGGGCAGGAGCTGGGCTGGGCTTTGTTTTCTCCCCCGCCTGTTGTGTGAACCTCCTTGCATTTCACAACAAATCACAGATAATTAATAAGTACATGCCCATAATGAGCAGGCTTTTTAATAGAAGAAATTGGAAGATGCGGTGTCGAGTCATTATTCCACTGCAGCCCAGGCTCGGCTCTATTTTTCCGTCTTCCTCACTCCCCCTGGTTGTGCCTCAGCCAGAGTCTCGGCAGCCAGGCTGGCTCTGACTCTCTCTCCCCGCAGGGCAGCAGGGCAGGGACCCTGGGCTGGGGGTGGTGAGGGCCCCAGGACTGTCCCTGCTCTCTTGGGGGAAGGGTGTCCCAGCCTGACTCAGCCGGTCTCCCTAGAGGAGTTTGGGGAGCCCCTCGGCCTTGGGGCTGGGGGTCCTGGCTGCACCCCAGGGGCACTTGAGCCATGAGTGTTGAGGCTTCTCTCCCCACCCAGGAGGAAGACATCGTGTACTATGACGCCAAGGCTGACGCAGAGCTGGTAAGTGCTGGGGGGAGGGGCGCTGCCAGAGCCTCGCACCCTCTCTGAGCTAGCAGCCTCAGCTGGAAAATGAGTGTTGGGACTCGGCTGTCCTTGGGATTCTGAGCTGGAGCCTGCAGGGCTGCAGTGGGTCAGGACCGCACCCTGCACCGGCCACAGCAAACCCCGAGAGGCCAGGCCCTTCCAGGGCTGCGTGTCTGCAGCGCTGAGGGACACAGCTTCACTGCATGGTGTGCCCAGACCTGGACTCCGGTGCTTGGGGTCCTCTCATGGGTCAGTTCCCACTCCGGAACTGAGGGATGCCTGGTGCTTACGAGAGCAGTTGGGGAGGGCTTCCTGGAGGTGGCGGGCAGGGCCAAGATACAGGATGCAGTGCCGTCCAGGTGTGTTTCAGGTCCGTGCAGGTGCCCTTCCCTCTGGTGAGGGGACCAGCAGCTCAGCGTGCCCGGCCCTGAGCTCCGTCAGACTTGCCCCAGCTGCAGAAGCAGCCCAGGTCCTGGGCCTGTTCTTCAGATGACAGACAACATTAGGAGGGGGGGGGTTGCTGCAGAGGAGACAAGAGTGTTGAGAGCAGGGCACGTGGAGTAGATGGTGTTTGGTCACCTGTCAAGGCCCAAGTCCACCTTGCCTGTCTTTGAGGCAAAAGAAGTTGAGCCCCTCTGTCTCCTTTGAAAGCAGGTGCCTCAACAGCCCCGTCTCTGGGGCCTCGCCTGTGCTGGCTGGCACCGCAGCCCCAGCATCCAGACCTCCTCCCCCAGGCCGACTGGCCTGAGTGGAGTCCTGCGGGGGGGCAGGCGTTGCCCAGTGACACTAGGATGTGGGCAGGCAGGAGGGGGCCCCTGCAGAGGGCCCACAGTGCCAGATTGGCCTGGGTGAGCCCTGAGGAGGCCGGGCAGGCAGGAGAGAGGAGAGGTAGGTGGGCCAAAGCCGGTGTGCTTCCCCCTTGGCTGAGCCTCTGTGGCTCCCAGAGAAATTGCTAAAATTAAAGCTGGAATCTGAAATTCAAATGAAGAGCGAACCTTTAATTAGACCCTGAATCTAACTCCTTACCCCCCCTCGGCAGCAGGCTGTAATTTTAGCAATCAGTGCATTAAATATAAACCAGGAGACCACCATACAAAGCCCCTGAGTATGGGGGCAGTGCTGAGCGCTCCTAGGCCCGGGTGGAGCCCAGGCCCCTGCTGAGCACCCTGGACCCCCTGCTTCCAACAACCCCCAGTATATCCAGGACCCTCCACCTGTCCCCAGCCCCTTGGGCATCTGCTGTGGGGCTGACGACCCAAGGAGGGAGCCCGGCGGCGGGTGGGGCTGGGCTGAGGTCAGGCAGCCTGCAAGCCCCACCCAGCGTGGCCCGGGTGTAAATTCCACACGTACACGTTTGCCGACTCCTCTGCTTGTTCTGATGTTTTGTTTTTTTAATCTTTGCCAGAGGTACAGTTAGAGATCTTTCTAGACCATTTACTTTTAAATTACCAGCCAGAAGGTGGGGGTAGGGGAAAGTGAAGGAAGGAAAAAGTTCGCCAGCTGATAGCTTATCAGAACGGAATCCAAATGTCACATTAGTTGGGAAAGTTGGGAGATTAAATTTTCCAGCGCCCTTCATCTGCCGCTGACATTTCGGGGGCTTTCTTCTCCCGAGCCTCCCCCTCCTCCTCGCAGAACGTGAGCGGCTCACGCCTCAGAGGCGGTGGCTCCCCGCTCTGGCCTCCGCTAGGCAGCGCGGCCTGCCCGGCTTTCCGCAGCGGCCGGGGCTTCCGAGGGTCCTCCTGGGGTGTGCAGAGGTGGCGGAGGGCGGCACACTGGGAGGGCAGGACACGGCTCCCGTTGCACTGTACGAAATCCAGCGATGAAGAGATGAAAGGGGGGTTGCTGCAGGCCCCTTAGAGCCGCTGCACCCTCTCCAGGAAAGCCCCCTGGCTGGGCGGCGCCATCACCCTTTCCCCAGACGAGGCGTAACCCGTGCAAACACCTGGAGGCAGGAGCCGCGGGGGGTGGGGGCCGCTGTCACTGCGCCAGCCACGGCGTAGAAGAAAGGAGCTGAGCCTGGTGCCCAAGGTGGTCACAGGGGTCTCGTGGGGCAGTGAGGGAGCATGTGGGTGGTTCAGCTGCTCACGCAACTTCCTCCCGGGGCACAAAGCCCCCCAACCCTGCCTCTGCCCTGCCTGCCTTTTCCGTCTCCCCTTCACTCCCCACCACGTCTTCCCTCCCCCCCTCTCGCACCTGCACCCCGTGCCTGCCCCCCCTCCTGGCTGTGCGTCAACGATGTCGTAGCAGACCCGCTCCTGCCAGCCTGTGGTGGTGGGCGGGGGCGCACTGCGCATGCCCAGCCTTCCCGGCCAGAGACGCAGTAATTGGCACCTGTCAGACGGCTGCAGCTCATTTTAGAAAGTCAACGGGGGCCTTTGCCGGTCTCAACGCTAAACCCCAGCTCTACTCTCCCCAGGATGCCCCGCAATTTAGCCCCCAGAGCCAATCTGCTGCGGGGGCGGGGGGTGACGCCCCTCCCCCAGATGGGGCCAGAGCCCTCTCACTGTGTCCAGTGGGGCTCCTTGCAGGACCCTTGGCGGGGTGGGGGGGGGGAGCGGGGGCGCCGTCGCAGAACTCCCGGGAAGGGCTGCAGAGCCCTCCCATGGTGACTGCACATGGCGTGTCCTGTAGGCAGAGGTCTGCAGCCCGCTCCTCACCAGCTCCAAGATTTGCCTTCCTCGCTGATAATTAGTTTTCAAGGATGTGGGGAAGGGGTCGGTTTGGTTTGGTTTTGAAATTTGGGTTCAGCAGATGTGGGGATGGTGGGTGGGCTGAGCAGGGGCAGGTGGAAGCCAGAGGCAGCCAGGTGAGGGGACGTACCCTGTGTCTCTCCCTCCCCCTCTCTGTCCGCAATGTGCGATCTTCTGACTCTAAGATGCCCCCAGTGCCTGGGCTCCGGCCTCTCGGCCCCACTCCACCATCGCCGGCCCTTATGCTGTGTGGTGGGGATGTCCCCTTCTGCAGGATGACCCTGAGATCGAGGACATGGAGAGGGGGTCCAAGGTCAGCTCCCTGAGGCTGGACTTCGTGGAGGACTCCAACTTCAAGAACAAGGTCAACTACTCGTACACAGCAGTGCAGATCCCCACGGATATCTACAAAGGCTGTGAGTGCAGCGAGATCGGGAACGGCAGCCCCGCACACCGTGGGCCAGGGCCCACTGCCCGGGCACTGCCAGGTCCCAGGGGCCGGCCAGTGCCACCCCCCTCAGTCCCCTCCACCCAAGG
This sequence comes from Anoura caudifer, assembly GCA_004027475.1. Lineage (NCBI taxonomy): Eukaryota > Metazoa > Chordata > Mammalia > Chiroptera > Phyllostomidae > Anoura > Anoura caudifer. The sequence continues at coordinate 68,667 of PVKU01004054.1, forward strand.
TCACATGTGCTCACCTCTCAGCATCTCTCACACGCAGGCATCGAGCGACTCTCAGGCACAGGCTCACAGCAGGTACAAAACATGGAGCATCTCGCCCTGTGCACGGCCCCCTCCTGTGTGTGCACACGTGCCCACATGAACGCATGCACACCCCAGAGCTGCTCCCCCACCTGCCCTCATGCCCTGCCCCTGCGTAGGGAGGGCGGAGGGGCCACCACATCAGAGGGCCCTGGGGGCTGGCGGTCAGGGCGCCACTCCTCACCCCACCCCCATGACGATTCCCTCCTTCTCCGTGGCATGGGGTGGGTATGGGGAGGACTGGGTAGAAGGCGGCTGATATTCCAGGCTCCAGGGAGGGCAGTTTGGCACAGTGAGGAAACCAGGTTACTACAGCTAGAAAGATTTCAGTCAGACATGAGGAAGAACTTACTGAAGGTCTTAGAAGATGAGAGGGGAGGAGGCCAAGAGTCAAACACTAGAAGGGGAGCTCTAGCAGCAGGATTTAAGGCTCTGGTGTCTCTTGTTTCTGACATAATTCTGGGGTCACCTCCAGGGTAGCCTCAGAATCCAGGGTGCCCACTGGGTGGAGGGTCTTGGGACAAAGGTCCCGGACCTTCTCAACAGTCTCCAGAATGCAGGGAATCCTCCAGGGTCCTCAGGGAGGCCTGCTGGGCAGCCCGAGGAGGTGAGGGTGGGTGCGGGCCCCACCCCCACGGGCCACCTGCCCGAGCCAGTGGAGGGGCACTATCACAGGCAAGCACCCTAATTAAAACAGGAGCCACACCGCCCTCCTCAGTCACCCCTCGCTACCCACACAAATTACATTTTATATGTTTTTTATTTACTGTGTCACTTTTAATTAAATCTGTAATCGCCTGCCTGAGGGGGCATGGTCCCCGTTTCCCAGCTCAGCATGATCTGAGAGTGAGCGCCCAGCGGAGGAGTGGGCCCTCTCCAGGGTGGGGGCCGGGGCGTCTGCATGAGTGTGTCTGGTGGTGAGTGCGTGTGTGTGCATGTAGTCACAGACGCCTGCAGGGACAGCCCCACTGGGTCAGCCAGCTCCTCTGGGCTTTTGGCTTGAGTCGGGACCGCCCCTCTGCCAGCAGCTGGGCGGGCTCCCAGGACAATCTACTCCAAGACCCTCATTGTGCAGACAGGGAAACTGAGGCCCGGGGACGGGCGGTCCTTGCCAGGCCAACTCTCCCAGGACCAACAGTGCTGTGTGAAGCATTTGCGAGTCTAACTTTTATTTTTTCCTTAAAGAAAAAATAGAAATTGTTCAACTCATTAAGTTTCTAAATTAGGAACAGGACCATCGCATACTGTTCAACAGGCACAGCCAAAGCTAGAAATGTGTTTTGTTTGCACATTACGGCCAGTTAAGGGAAGCTGCCGGGCCAAGGCGGGGGGGGGGGGGGGGGGGGGGGGGGGGGGGGGGGGGGGGGGGGGGGGGGGGGGGGGGGGGGGGGGGGGGGGGGGGGGGGGGGGGGGCAGGCAGAGGGGAGAGTGCCCAGGACAGGGCAGTGGACAGAGCGGGGGCCATGTGTCTCTAACTCACGGCTCTTCGCCTGCTCTGGAGCTCGGAGCAGGGCCTCTGGAAGGCGTCCCCTGGCTTTCACTTGCTGAGGACCGTGGGCTGCTGGGGTCCGGGATGCACTGGGGAGAAAGGAGGTCGGAGAAACTGAGGAAGAGACTGCCCCTAGGGGAGAGGTGAACACAGATCCCGGCTGGAGCAGGTGCCCAGCTCCCACTGGGGTTTTGTTTTTGTTTTACCCTCATCCAAGGACACGCTCACTGATCTTGGAGAGATGGGGAGATGGCGGGGGGAGAGAAACAGCGATGTGAGAGAGGAACACTGATCGTCCGCCTCTCGTACACGTCCTGACTGGGGATCGAACCCACAACCTTTCAGTTCACAGGACAACGCTCCAACCAACTGAGCCACCCGGCCAGGGCTCCTGCTGGGTTTTTGCACGTCCCATGTGCAGAGACGGGTACACTGCACACCTGAGAGCGTGCACCACACACGCGTTGGCAGGTTTAGGGCCGTCCTGAGTTGGGGAGCAGGCGCACTGCCCCGCCGTCTGAGTCCCTGCCCGGGTGGAGGGGTCTGCAGGCTGGAGCATCTGAGAGGAGCTTTGCTCCGTGAGTGCACACGGGGGCGGGTCTGCCGTGGGCAGCCACGGAGGGGGAAAGGGAGGGCAGGGTAACTGGCTGGGGGGCTGTGAGAGCAGGACCCGTTGGGGTGCAAGGTGGTGTGCAGGAGTGAGCGTGTGCATCCCTGTGTCCCTGGCGGCAGTTGGGCTGCTGGGCAGGTAGGGTGGGTACGAGAGGACCACGTACTGGCTGAGATCACGGAGGTTAGAGGCCGGTACACCTGTTGGGGGGCGAGCCATACATGTGTGTGCGTGTGCTCCTGCATGACCGGGTTGGAGCGGGATCATGGCATGGACCCTGTCCCTCCAAGAACCCGCGCCCCCGCCTGCTCCCGGCCCCAGTTGATTAATCATGGAGCTGAGTGGCTTCCAGCTTATCAGGTACCTTAATAGCTGAATAATTCCAGCCCCATCATCGAGCCCTTAATTGCTTTCTTGTGGCTGCAGCCCCGAGTGCATGCTGAGTGGGTGAGCTCCCAGGGGGCCAGCTGCCAGCTCCAGGCATCGTGCTGGATCAGCATCCCAACTTATGACTCCCTGCCACCTGGGTGGCCCCTCTCCAGGGGCCACGGGTCACAGTTGCCCTTCCTGGCTGGGCACAGGTCACAGCTGCCCTCCCTGGTAGGGTCTGGCTGAAGGGTAGGCTGAGCTGATTCTTCGATGACTTAGGAGGGGGTGAGGACCGGGAGGTCTTCCTGGAGGAGCTGGTGCACCCCCAGCTGAGCCCTGGGCAAAGAGGGAGAACCTGGCTAGGAGGACAGCAGGTGAAGCTTCCTAAGTGGGAGGCATGTGCAGGGTGTCGTGGTGGCGAGGGTCAGCAGGACAGCCCGGGCACTTCCCACCCCAGCCCCTGCTTCCCCCACAGCCACCGTCATCCTCAACGAGCTCAACTGGACGGAGGCCCTGGAGAACGTGTTCACCGAGAACCGCAGGCAGGACCCCACGCTGCTGTGGCAGGTCTTCGGCAGCGCCACAGGAGTCACGCGCTACTACCCAGGTGGGTGCCAGCCTGGCTGGCCCACCGCACAGCCCCACACCTGCTTCCATGTCCCTGGCCACTCCAGGGGCGTGTGGGGTGGACGGTCACCCCGCGCAGGCTGCAGAGTGGCCTGGCTGCCCCCGCAAGTCTCACCAGACACACTCATCTCCTTTCCCCCTACAGCCACCCCATGGCGAGCCCCCAAGAAAATCGACCTGTACGACGTCCGAAGGAGACCCTGGTGAGTGAGCAAGGAGGGGCTGGGCAGGGACGCCCCCCGCCCCCGCTCTCCAGGCCTCTGAGCAGGGTGCAGCCAGCTCTGTCCAATTCTCATTTCACACATCGTTGCCGCTGGAAAATGGATCCCATCACCCAGGCAGGCCTCCCAGCGGCTCTGCTCCCGTCCACGGCCCGGCACTTCACCCGCTCAGGACGGAGGGGCGGGCCCAGCGGAGGTTCCCAAGGGTGGAGGTGTCCTCTGTGGGCCTGGCCTGCCCCACCCCCCATCTGAGCTCTCCCCTCGCTGTGCCTCTCCTGCAGGAGCCCGTGCCCTTCTCCCTCCCCACCCACAGCTGGGACCTGCCCTCTGGGCCTCACCCTGGCTGGGGAACACGACAGGCCACTGGGACCAGGGCCCATACCTCCGGCCCCCTCTCTGGATCACCTGCTCACCCCTCCCTAGGGTTGTTTATGTGCCGGGGGACCTGGTCACTCATGTCACAGGCAGGGGCTGTTTTATAAAACACGGCGTCCTCAGTGCCTAGGACCCTGTATGGCCCACGCAGGGGATGCTCAGTGGAAACATGTGGAATCCCTGTGTGGGTGAAGGAAGGAGGGGCCCACGAGGTCCCAGTGGGGCTGGCCCTGACTGGAGCCTCTCCTGGGCAGGTATATCCAGGGGGCCTCATCGCCCAAGGACATGGTCATCATCGTGGACGTGTGAGTGGGCCATGGTGGCAGGTGGAGTGGGGCAGGGCAAGGGGCTAGCATCTGCTGCCCAGGGACACCTTGGGAATGGCAGGAGAGCACCGGAGGCCTACCTGGCGCCTCGTGACCTCCACAGGAGCGGCAGCGTGAGCGGCCTGACCCTGAAGCTGATGAAGACGTCCGTCTGCGAGATGCTGGACACACTCTCTGATGATGACTACGTGAATGTAGCCTCGGTGAGTGCCCAGGCGGCAGGCAGGCTGGGAGCAGGCCACCCCCACCTGCTGCCTGCAGTCACCGCCCCCGCCGTCCCTGCAGTTCAACGAGAAGGCGCAGCCCGTGTCGTGCTTCACACACCTGGTGCAAGCCAACGTGCGTAACAAGAAGGTGTTCAAGGAGGCCGTGCAGGGCATGGTGGCCAAGGGCACCACGGGCTACAAGGCCGGCTTCGAGTACGCCTTCGACCAGCTGCAGAACGTGAGCCCCTGGGCGGGCGAGTGGGCGGCCAGGGGCTGGCAGGCCCGGGCTTGGTGACACTGGGGACGTCCAGAGAAATGAATGGCCTTGTTAGCACCAGAGAGCACCCTCTGCTGTGTGTGTGGGCGGGGGGGGGGGGCAGTTGGTCAGGCCGGCGGTGGGTGGGAGACCCCACTCGGCACCAGGAGGGGCTGGAGCCGCCTGACCGCCCCCCGCCCCCGCACAGTCCAACATCACCCGCGCCAACTGCAACAAGATGATCATGATGTTCACGGACGGCGGAGAGGACCGCGTGCAGGACGTCTTCGAGAAGTACAACTGGCCCAACCGCACTGTGAGGCTCAGCCCGGGGGGCGGGGGAGGGGCGGGGGTGTGGGGAGGGTGTCGTGCGTGGGGCCGGGCTGTGCGGCGGCGGTGACCCCAAGCTCCACGCAGGTGCGCGTGTTCACGTTCTCCGTGGGGCAGCACAACTATGACGTCACACCCCTGCAGTGGATGGCCTGCGCCAACAAAGGTACCTCACCCGGACACCCCTGCCGCAGGCCTGCCGGCCATCAGGCTGGCTGTCCACCTGTCCTTCCCTAGGCCCAGCTGCTTGTTCACCCACTGTCTGTTCATCTTCCCATACGTGGGACTGTCCATCTGTCTCTCTGTCTGTCTGGCTAACTTGTCCATCTGTCTGGGCATCTTCTCGCCCATCTGTCTGAGTGCCCATTGTCCCCGCGACTCCCGGCGTGTCTGCTCCTGTGTCTGTCTGCTGCCCATCTACCTGGCCAAGCATTTGGGCAGGTCCCCTGGGTGGCCTCTGAGTGTCACTGCCGGCCTAGAAAGAGGCACTTTAGGCCTCTGCTCCTCTCTTGCCCCCAGCTCAGCTTCCTCACACCCCTGCACTCACGGGAATGCTAAGGGGACTCAGGGGGACTGGCACCAAAGAGAAGGAGCCCAAGGGACAAGTCAGGGCTGCAGACACTCCCCAGGGTTCAGGCCCGCTGAGCCCTGGGTCCTGAGCATCACCCAGGCCTGCCTTTGCCTCGCCTTCCCTCACAGGTTACTATTTTGAGATCCCTTCCATTGGCGCCATCCGCATCAACACACAGGTGAGACTGTGGGGGGCCCGCTCCTCTCAGCCCCTTGCTTCTAGGGGGTCAGCGCCTGTGATGAGTTGCTATGGTGTGAGAGCGCCCCCTGGTGGTCTGATGTCACATGGGGAGGCAGAATAGGGGAGGGACAGACTGGTGACCCCCGCCCACCGTGCCCTCCCCAGGAATATCTAGATGTACTCGGCAGGCCCATGGTGCTGGCGGGCAAGGAGGCCAAGCAGGTGCAATGGACCAACGTGTATGAGGATGCACTGGTAAAGCCCCTGGGCAAGGAAGGGGTAGGGCTGGTGACCTTTCCCCACCGATGTGCCCACAGGGTCATGCCCCTTGAGGACACCATGATGGGGGTAATCCAAATAAAGGAGCAAGAAAGGTGGCTTGCACCTGAGCCCCTGCTCTGAGCACTTGGAGGCAGGCACGGCTGGCCACGGAGACTCACCGATCCTCCCCCTCTCCCTTCAGGGGCTGGGGTTGGTGGTGACAGGGACGCTCCCAGTGTTCAACCTGACGCAGGATGGTCCTGGGGAAAAGAAGGTGAGCCCCCCACTGGGGCAGGATAAGGCATGCCTGGGGGGCCCGCATACCCAGAGCAGCTTGGGGCGGAGGAGGGGTAGGCAGGTCTGCCGATTGGACAGGGCAGGGGTGGGGGCGCTTGTGAGAGCAGCTGGAGGCCTTGGGCGTGGGGGTGGGACTGAGCGCACGGCACACCCCCACCTCCGCTCCCAGAACCAACTGATCCTGGGTGTGATGGGCGTCGATGTGGCTCTGAATGACATCAAGAGGCTGACTCCCAACTACACGGTGAGTGTCCACCTGCATATCCACCCTGCCCTGCCTCCTGTGGGGACACAGCCAGGCTCCGCAGAGGACAGTGATGGCCACTAGAACACCCCCATGGAGACCTCAGAGTTCAGGCAGTCAGGGAAGGCTTCCGGAGGAGGTGACGTTGGGCCTAGAGGCGGGGTCAGCACTACGGTGGTAAGGGCCCAGACTATGACTGTCAGAGGCCCCGCCCCAAAGGCCCCGCCAGCCTAAATCCCCCGCTGGACGGGACAAACAGCCGCAGACAAAACAGACAAATGTGCGCGCGTCTGTGTTCCCACACAGTTTTGTTTGTGGATCCTGAAATTTGCATTTCAGATGATTTTCACATGTCATGAAATACAATTGTTCTTTGATCTTTTTCAAGCATTTAAAAATGTGAAAGCCATTCTTAGCCAACAGCTGTATACCAGCAGGCGGTGGGCTGGGGCGTGGCCGGCAGGCTGTGTGGGACACCCCCTGGACCGTCCCCTGGCAGGAGTGTCCTGGGTAAAAAGGAGAGGAAGGCGTACCTTAGAGGGAATTCTCTGGACAAAGGTCGGAGGTGGAAGACAGAATCACGAGCCAGGGAAAGGGCGAGATCAGCGTGGCTGGCCCAGGGCCTGTGCAAAAGGCTTTGGGGTCTTGGTTGTGAAAGGGGTGGGGGGTGGGGCATGTATGACTTCGGTCTTCAACCTGAACCACACAACGGCCACCCCCACCCCATGTCCCTGGGGCTCTGTGTGTGCTGAGAAAACCACTGAGAGGTAAGGGTGGGTCCAGGGTTTCACTTACTCCTCCTCTTCCAGCTGGAAAGGACACCCAGACCTGTGGGATTCCAAGGTCCACTCCTCCCCCTGTGCTCTGCTGAGATGGGGACCCGGAGGAGGTGGTGGGTGGGAGTGGGGGTGGGGGCGGGGGAGAGGAGCAGCAGCAGCCTGCCGGCCCAGTGGAGGTGCAGCCCTCCGGCTGACAGCCCTCAGACCCAGGGTGGGGTGAGAAGTGCAGACTGGCAGATGAATGGCTGTGCCCGGAGCCGGTCAGCCTAGGCCAAGGCTGCTGAGTGAGGGCACCAGCCTGCTGGGCTCGGCTTGAGAAGCAGGCTAGAGCCCCACGTGGGCGCCTGGCCCAAGCAGGCCGACCCACCCCTCCCAGGCATGGGAGGGAGGATGAGGAAGGGCCCCAGAGCCTGGGGGTCCTCTGCCCAGCCCTCCAGGCTCCGAGCCCCCAATCTACACCCCCAGCTTGGAGCCAACGGCTACGTGTTTGCCATTGACTTGAACGGCTACGTGTTACTGCACCCCAACCTCAAGCCCCAGGTGAGCCATGAGGGCGGCCTGGCCTGGAGGGGGCTGGACCCTGTGGGGTGGAGCCCCCTGACTCCTTGCCTTGCCTCTCGCAGAGCAACTTCCGGGAGCCCGTGACCCTGGACTTCCTGGATGCGGAGCTAGAGGATGAGAACAAGGAGGAGGTGAGGAGGGGAGGGAGGGGGCTGGGACGCCCGGACAGAGGAGGGCGGGGCACCACCCTCACATCTCTGGCTCCTCCAGATCCGTCGGAGCATGATCGACGGCAACAGGGGCCACAAGCAGATCAGAACACTGGTCAAGTCTCTGGACGAGGTGAGAAGGCGGTGGAGGAGGGACAGAGTCAGGGCGACGTCGTCATCCCCATGACCCCACCCGGGGCCCGAGTGCCTGACCCAGCCTCTCCTCCCAGAGGTACATAGACGAGGTGACGCGGAACTACACCTGGGTGCCTATAAGGAACACCAACTACAGGTGAGTGAGGCCAAGGTTGGGCAGGAGGGAGGGGCAGGGTGCCCCCCAGGCCAGCTGCCCCCTCCCTCCCCCACACCAGTGCCGAAGAGCCAGGGACATTTGCAGCCAGGGCTGCCAATGTCTCACCCCATGATGCTCAGTCCCCGAGGGCCTCTTGCTGACCCCTCAGGAACCAGCGCCATGTCCCGGGAGCACAGGACAGAGAGAAGACGATGCACCTGATGTGTCCCTCCTGCCTAGGTTTTACCCCTGGGTGTCTTCACCCAGGGTGTCCCCCTCAGCACATTCACAGGCCTGCTCTCGACAGGCATCATGGGCTAGGGTGGGTCCCCAGAGGGTGAGGTCCCGGCAACGCCAGCGTCTCGTTCACACCCCAGCAGCAGCCCGAGCTGCCCCTCACAGTGTTAGCGATAGGCCTGCTTTCGGCTGGCTCTCCCGTGATCTGAACCTCTGGGGACAGCGGCCCCCACTCCCACAGGAGCACCGCCCCAGCCTAGCTCGCTGACGGTGTTCTGCCCCTTGTGAGTTTGCTGCTGGCCAGGTGGAGGAGGCTGGCCAGGCCGTTGGTGTGCTGGGGGAGGCTGCTGGGCGTGAGGGGTGAGGTGATTTGCTTTGGGGCTGGAAGTTCTCAGGCATCCAGGAGAATTTGGGGAGTGGAGGGTCCAGGCCCCGAGGCCATGAATCTCCCACCAAAGATGTCCCTGGTGGTCAGGGGAGGGGAGGCCACAGCCTGGGGCTCTGCCCAGCTCCACAGCTATGGGGAGGGGTGCCAGTGCGGTCCTCCTCTCCCCAGCAGTGACCTGTGCGCCCTCTGCCCCCTCCCAGCCTAGGGCTCGTGCTCCCTCCCTACGGTACCTTCTACCTCCAAGCCAATCTCAGCGACCAGATCCTGCAGGTCAAGTGTAAGTGGCCAGCCCCTGCCTGTGCCCTGCACCCCTGCCTCTGCCCCGCACCCCAGCTGGCCCCAGGCAGCATAGCCAGCTGCCTGTGGCCGGGCAGCCCTTCCTGCCCAGTCTGCCCACCCCCAGGTGCCCGAAGGCTGGGGCAGCAGCCCGGAAAGTCTGTGGAAACCTGCATGCTCGCCTCTTAGAGTTGGTTCCAGACCACCCTCCCATTCTCTCATGGTTTTCGTTGAGGTTCTGTTTTTGGTTCCTCCTACTCCGTGTCTTCCCTCCTTAGCCTGCCTCCCCCGCGCACCCCTGGGGGCTGCGTTCCTGGAAGACACCTGCCTCTCATCCCTCCTTCCCCTTCTCCCTGAAGCGCTCGCCCCCAAAGCCTCTCTGCTGTCCCCCCATATCGTCACTCACTTTCCTCCTCATCTCCGCCCTTACCTTCTGCTTCTCTCCCTTTCTCTTTGCCCTTCCTTCTTTCTCCTGCTCTCCCGCCTTCCTTCCCTCCCTCCTTCCTTCTCTTTCCCCTCCCTGGATCCCCCACCTTCTCTGTCTCTCTCTCTTTCCGCTCCTTCTGCTCAGTCCCTCCATTTCTCTCTCCCACGTTGCATCCCTCCCTCTCCACTACCCAGCACCCCCCCCCTTCCCCTCCCTCCCTGTCTCCGGCCCTCCTCTCCCATCCTCTTCCCTCCCTCCCTCCTTTCCTCCCTTTCCCACTCTTTTGCCTGTGGCTCATCCCTGCACGTCCCCCTCACCCTGGGCCTCCCGGAGCCTGTGGCCCCGCCTGCCCACCGCCCGGGTCTCGGGGAGGGAGGCTGGGGCTCCGGCCCCACCGGGCGCCCCCCACCTGCCTGGCCCGCTGGGACTCATCTCCTTTGAGTTTTCTTGCTCTCTCTTTCTCTCTCATGTCGTTTTTTGCAAGAAGTTTCCTTTCGGTATGATGATAAGACACAATATTTTCATTCAAACAGCCATTGAATAAAATATTGTTTGTGCCCCTCCCCTTCCCCTCCCCCTTTTCGTTTGTTTTTGTGTTTGTGTTGTTTTTGTTTTCCTCGCTTTCTCTCTTGGTGGACTGTCCCAGTGCCAATCAGCAAACTGAAGGGCAAGTATATTCAGAACCAGTGCACCCTCCTCTCCCCACCCCACCTGCCCTCATGCCCCTGCTTGCCCCCCTCCCTGCCCAGGACCAGCCACACCTCTGCTCTCCAGGGCCCCCTCCCAGCATCCCCTTGGCTCTTCCGGTTCTTGCCTTTCCTCTGATCCCCACTAGAGCCAGTGGCCCTTTCCCTTGGCCCTCCCTGCAGGGTGGTTCCCAATGTGTTCTGAGAGCTCAGGGCCCCTCCTCGTCCTCCTCGCTCCCTCTGCGCAGGCCCCTGCCCACCCTTCTCTGTCCCTCCAAGACAACTCAACAGTGGGGACAGGGCGGAATGCCTCTGTGCCACCTCCCACCCAGCAGTGCGGGGGCCCGAAATGCAGGGGCAGGTCAGTCCTCAGGGGGACTGACGTGAGGCTTCAGGGAAAGGGCCAGCCGCAGAGACCTCCTCGGGGTAGCTCCCCCCGCTCTGACCTCGGGCACTGGCTGCAGAAGCTGGCGGCCAGCCTTGAGCCCTGACCTGAGGCCGAGGGGTAACGTAGGGCAGGCGCCAGGCCACCTGAAGAACGAGGCCCAGGGGGGCCATCGTGGGCGCTGGCCAGGGTGCTGAAATCCTTCCCCTGCTGCTCCTGAAGATGCTGCCAGGGCCACCGGCTGGGCCCTGCCCTGGGGTGCTCTCTGCTCCTGGGGAGGCAGTCAGGTTGGAGACGGTGTCCCCTGCAAAATAAAGGCAGACTCGGGCCGGGGGCCTGGCTGGGAGTGGAAGGGGATCTGTCTGGACCACAAGGGGCCAGCACAAGAACCGGGCTGGATGTAAAGAAGGGTCTGGCACTCCGGAGGTACCCAGCGCAGAGACTTCCAGGAAAGGCGGGCAGCAGACTCGCAGACCCTGGTGAGGATGAGCAGGGAGAGAGCGGCTCACCAGGGTCTTGCTACGGGTGCACAGAGCTGCAGCCCTCCTGGGGACCCCTGGGCGGGCGGAGCACGGAGAGCCACAGGGGCTGTCCTGTCACTGCTCTGATGGCCTGGAAGCAGGGGCTCCCCAAGAAGCTGTAGGGCCCCTGTCCAACCTAGTCTAGCAAAGAGGATACAGCTGCTCCCACTGGCCCGGGTGGGGGCCATGCCCTACCTCCACTGGCTTGAGTTGTCTTTTCTCCCCTCCCAGGGACCCCAGAAAGGCAGGGCCCTGGTAACAAAGACAACCATAGTGCAGTCACCCTTCCTGCTCCCCACCTCCTTTTTCTTTCTCCTCCTCCTCTCCCCTCCACCCCTTCCCTGTCGGCTTGTGCCCAAACCCTGCCTCACAGTCCTGTCAGAAAGCAACAGTCCAACCAGTGACTGCCCGGCCCTCCAGGCACCCCAAGGCCCCCCACCCCTGGAATCATGCGGTGCATTGTGGGAGTATTTGGGAATGGGGAAGACCCTTCTTCTGCAAACGTAAAGCCCTGGGGTGACCCAGAGGCTGGGTCCGGTAAAAGGGCGGCATAGTGGATACCCGGAGTGCAGCCGACCGAGTGAGAGCAGGGGGCACCTCCCGAACGCAGACCGGCCAGGCGCCCGTCCCACCAACCAGGGAGAGGCCACAGAGGAGCCCCAGTGGCCACGCCCCCGTTCCCCCACAAACAGAGGCAGCCGCACACCCGCATGCACACTCACAGACACTTGTGCTCTCGCACACACATGCAGACACACTCATGTCACTCTCGCACACATACACAGCCCCGACTGGTGGATCCTCAGCAGCACCCCACGCCTTCTCCAGAGCCCCCGGCACTCCTCCCTGGCTGCCCCGAGCCCAGACAGGCCCTCGGAGCGGGGCACCCGGCCCTCCTTCCCCACCTGCTCTCATGCTTCCAGCCCCAGAGGGTGGGAGTGCAGCTCCAAGCAGCCTCACGCCCCCTCCCAGCTCCCGGACTCTCATCCCGCAGTGTGGGGACGTTCACAAGCACCTCGAGGTCTCCCCTCACCTGGCTCCCACCCCAGGGGGCCCACCAGACCCCACAATGCACTGTAGCCCACCCCCTGGCTGCCCACGCCCGCCGTCTCTGGTTGGACTGTCTGGGCCCGTGAGAAAACCCCTCGGTTTGGCCATGTTGATGCCTGACAGAACAAAAGCAGTAAGACCTACCAAAATGCAAACAGCTGCAGCAAAGAAAGAGAGATAACAATCCGCGGCCAAAAGCCAATTCCCTTCCTCGAGTCTCCACGGAGGCGGAGGGAGTTCAGCATGCGGTCTTTTCCATTCTGGATACGATAAGAGCGAGACTGGCGCCTCCCCCAGACCATGCATATATATAGCGGTGTGTGTATATATATGTGTGTGTGTGTGTCCGTGTATATGTGCTATACAGCCGTATGGAAGCATATACAGCCACGCCAAGGGACTCACTGCCAACAGAGGACCGGGCCCGGGCAACATATTGGCTATAACTGCCCTCCTGCGATGCTTTAGTCTCCACAGGCCCTCCACCCCTCCCCACCCACCCCTTCTCTCTGGCTCGAACTTGAACATGGAAGTGGCGGGTTCCCTCTTCGCTGGTGTCTCCCCCTCCCTGAAGCCACCCCCTCCCCTGTCCCTCCAGCCCCTTGAGCTCTGAGCCCCCTGGCCTCCCGCCTCCCAGCCCCCGCCGGATAACCCCCGTTTCTGTTGCAGATTTTGAGTTCCTGCTCCCCAGCAGCTTTGAGTCTGAAGGACATGTTTTCATTGCTCCCAGGTAGCTTGCGTGTGGCCTTGCTGAGGCGTCCTCCCCCACCCCGACTGCCCTGGCCCGCCTCCTGCACTGCTGCCCAGAGCTCTGTGTGTCTGTGTCCTGTGCACTGTCGCCCCACCCCGTGCATAGCCCCGCGTGTGCGGCCACGTGCATACCCGGGCCATGCAGCCGAACCAGGCAGCAGTGGCCAGCCCCGCCCCCAGCTCCGGCTCCCACCAGGCGCGGGGCGGGAGGGTTCCGGACCCTCTGCCGACCTTCCCTACCCTCTCAGGCATCCAGAGGACTCTTCTGCCCTGGGCTGGCTGTCCGCAGGATGCCCCTCGCTGGGCAGCTGCTGCTCTGGTTTGCAGTGCCTCCCGCTGCTTCCCCTGCACCCCGTCCTTGTCCCGTGCCAATCATTGTCTGTGTGGACCTGGGGGCGAGCCCACCAGGGCCCCTGCCGGCATGCCGAGTCCAGGCGTGGCGGCTCACCAAGGACAGGGCGGAAGAGGGGGTGGGGGCTTTGAGGAGCTCCTGGGACAAGCGAGGGGCCAGGGCCCGGCGCAGGTCCAGGCCTGGACCGTCTCGAGTACACTCTCAGCATGCTCGCCCACCCTTGTGTGCACACCCTGTGCCTGGGGGCCCACACCCGAAGAAGCCAGTGGGCCCCCAGGGGGTAAAGCCCTCCCCTGGGGCCTGGGCTTTGGATGAGGTACAGCGGACAGAGACCCACGGACACTCTCAGGCACCTCATGTAGGCTCTGGACACTCCTAACCGTGTGTGCACGTGCGCGCATGCACCTACAAATCTCTCTGTGACTCCCTGTAACTGTGTATTTGTGTCTGTGAGTCATCACAGGCGTTCGTGAGAGTCCGAGAGTGAGGGTGGGGTGGGCTGTGTGCACCAGCGCCTGTGGACATGTGTGAAAAGGCCTTGGGACCCACACGACCCTGAGGAAGCTCTTTGAGGACAGGGACTGTGTTTGGTTTTGTCACCTCTGTGTCTTTGGCTCAGGAGAGCTCACTAAGTACGTGTGGGATGAGTGAGTAAAGTAACCCGCACGCCCAAATGCACACATGGGGCTGCCAGTGACGTGCATCGAAGCCCAGCTGTTCAGGTGTTGCTCAGGGTGTGTCAGGTGTGGCCTCACGCACAGAAGTGCAAACCGGGCGCGGCACCAAGGCCCCGGCGGCGGGGGAGGAGGGGACGCTGGGACCCGGTCCCGGGTGCCCTCACCAGGGTGTGGGGCCCTAGCAGAGCTTGGGGAAGCAGCACATTTGAAAAGTTCCCACGAAGCTGCTGCCACACGAGCCGGTGCAGAGGTTTCTGAGAGCAGGGGTGGGAGTGAGGCGTTGAGCAGGAGAGACAGCTCCATCTACCAGGGCGGAAGGCCTGCTCGCCACAACTTCCTGGGGAGCAGAAGCTACCCCCCACAGCCATCATGCTTCCCGGGCCTGGGGGGGGGGGGCTCAAGATGGTGAGGGATTTGGCCTGTCCTCCTCTGTAGCAAGAGCATTCCAGGCAGAGGGAACAGCCAGTCCGAGGACCCATGTGTCCCCGCTGACTGCATGATGTCCTCTGTGGTGTGATGAGAGAGACAAGCGCAGGGAGCTGGAGTGAGTTGGCCAAAAGCGCACAGCGGGAGGCAGCAGGACCAGGCAGGATGAGGTCTCAGACCTGGCTGACTCAGCCGGTGTTGGGGCTCCGCCCACCTTGTGCCCACACAGCACAGGTGGGAGGGTCTGCAGGGCCTTGCCCGGCAGGGAGAATCTTCCAGGATGGAGGAAGGAGACCCTCACTCTCCTCTCAGCTCTGCCCCTACTCAGCCTGGGGGGCCCGCCGGGCATGTAGTGGCTGCAGCCTGTACACCTGCCCCTCCCGGAGGCCTGGGCTTCTCAGAAAACGACCAGGAAGACCTGTTGGGAAGCCTCAACCCTCTGCCCTGTCCAGCCCCCCAAGCCCACTCTTCTTGCCCCCCTCCACCCCCAGAGAGTATTGCAAGGACCTGAACGCCTCTGACAACAACACCGAGTTCCTGAAAAACTTCATTGAGCTTATGGAGAAAGTGACCCCAGACTCCAAGCAGTGTGAGTGCCCATTGGGACAGCCCCGAGGAGCCCAGGGACTGGGCAGGTGTGGAAATATGAGGCCCCAGCCAAGGTCAAGGCCAGGGCCAGGTCAGGGCACTGGCCCTGTGGGAGCCTTGTAAAGGGGCGGGAGTCACAGGAAGATGCCGCCTCCAGCCCCACCCTCCCGTTCCAGGCAACAACTTCCTCCTGCACAACCTGATCTTGGACACGGGCATCACACAACAGCTGGTGGAGCGTGTGTGGCGGGACCAGGATCTCAACACGTAGGCACCACCCAGCCTTAGGGGTGGGCAGGAGGCTGGGGTTGCTGCAGGGCCCTGGCCCTTCCGAAAGCAGGGCTGTGACCTCACCTCTCCGCTGCCCTCAGGTATAGCCTCCTGGCCGTGTTCGCTGCCACTGACGGCGGCATCACTCGAGTTTTCCCCAACAAGTAAGTGACCTAGCCCACTACCCGACACCTTGCCCTTGCCTGAGACCCTGCCTCTGTCCTGCCACCCAGAGGCCTCTTTGTACCTGCTGAGACCCCTGTCCCCCATAAGCCACCCCTTCCATCAACCTCTGCTTGTCTCGGATTACCAGGGCAGCTGAGGACTGGACGGAGAGCCCTGAGCCTTTCAGCGCCAGTTTCTACCGCCGCAGCCTGGACAACCGCGGCTACGTCTTCAAGCCCCCACACCAGGACAGTGAGTGTCCCCTGGGGCCTCAGCAGCAGGGGAAGCTGAGGCTCCCCTGCGTGCTTGCGCAGGGCTGGGCTCTCCCCGCTGAGGCCCCTCAGTCATGAGGCAGGCTGAGAGGGCAGATGAGAAGAGAGGCTAGGCTCTGCCGACCACTGTGCTGGGCGCTGGGCGCTTAGGCTGGGGTCAGCTGTGGCTTGGGCTCCTGGGTCCTCAGGGCTCAGCAGGGAGTGGTCAGTGTGGGTGCCAGCCCCCACTCCTGACTGCCGCACCGGACCCCACCCTCACCTGCAGCCCTGCTGAGACCCCTGGAGCTGGAGAATGACACAGTGGGCATCCTTGTCAGCACAGCTGTGGAGTTTAGCCTAGGTGGGCGCACGCTGAGACCAGCAGGTGAGTGCCCATGTTGGAAGCGGGGAGAGACGATGGGCAGGGAGCTGCCTGGGCAGGCAGGCATTGATGGCCCCTTGCTGTCCCCCACAGTGGTGGGCGTTAAGCTAGATCTAGAGGCCTGGGCTGAGAAGTTCAAGGTGCTAGCCAGCAACCGCACCCACCAGGACCAGCCTCAGAAGGTATTTGTGCAGGGGTGGGGGCCGCAAACCCAGCAGTACCCATCTGGAGCCCCCAGGAACTCCTAGCTGTCCTCCCATTCAGAATGGCTGTGGTGCCTATGGGGGCAGGGGGCAGGGGCTGCTGCAGATGGCCTGGGGACCCACGGGTGATGGGTGGGGGGAACTGGCTGGCACCTTACTGTCCTTGCTCTCTGCCCAGCAGTGCGGCCCCAGCAGCCACTGTGAGATGGACTGCGAGGTCAACAATGAGGTGCGTGCGCCCTGAGCCCAAGCTCAGGGGACCAAGCAGTGGGGGACCACTGCCGTGCTTCTTAGTCCCCCTGCAACTCCTAGCCTGTCCCCACCCTGACCTCACAGCCTTATCAGAACTGGGGCAAGTGGCAAACCCTCTACTCAACCAGCGGGTTGCCAAGGTCTGGGCCCAAGCTCGTCTCCATGTCCTCCCCGTCCCCCACCTCTCAGGACCTGCTCTGCGTACTCATTGATGATGGGGGATTCCTGGTGCTGTCGAACCAGAACCATCAGTGGGACCAGGTGAGGGTCAGGAAGGGGGGTGGGGATTGTCCTGGGTGGAGCCCTCTGGGGGCGTGGCGCTGCCAGCCCTGTGACTGTGGTTCCCTCCCCCACCCCCAGGTGGGCAGGTTCTTCAGTGAGGTGGACGCCAACCTGATGCTGGCCCTCTACAATAACTCCTTCTACACCCGCAAGGAGTCCTATGATTATCAGGCAGCCTGTGCCCCCCAGCCCCCAGGCAACCTGGGTGCTGCACCCCGGGGCGTCTTTGTGGTGAGCCCCAGCAATGCCTGGCCTGGATATGGGGCGGGAGGGGCGGTGCGGGCTGGGAGATGTGCCCAAAGATAATCCCCTAGCTCTGACAAGAGAGCTGGGGGTGACACGGTCCTGGGCAGCAGTGGCAGCCCACGCCTGTCTCCCTGCTGCAGCCTACCATTGCAGACTTTCTTAACCTGGCCTGGTGGACCTCAGCTGCGGCCTGGTGAGACCTCGTGGGGAGAGGGGCCAGGGAGGGCTCAAGAGAAGTGGGGCAGGGCACTGGCCTCTACTGACCACCCCCATTCGGTGACCTGTGCCCTGTAGGTCCTTGTTCCAGCAGCTTCTCTATGGCCTCATCTACCACAGCTGGTTCCAAGCAGGTAGGTAAGGCTTTGGAGCCCCCCCACCCCACATCCCCTCTCGGATCTCCACAGATTTCCACCCTAATGGGAGGGCGGGGCTTATGGCTGAGCACCACTGAACGCCGCTGAGTCCCCAAACGGCGCCAGGGCGTGAGGCTGTGGCTGAGGCTCTCTGGCCCTTGCAGACCCCGCGGAGGCCGAGGGCAACCCCGAGGCGCGTGAGAGCAGCTGTGTCATGAAACAGACGCAGTACTACTTCGGGTCGGTGAACGCCTCCTACAATGCCATCATCGACTGTGGAAACTGCTCCAGGTGCCGGCAGAGGGCCCCGGGCTCTGCCTTGGGGAGGCGGCCGGGGCGGGGGCGGGGCCGAAGCGGAAGGGGCGGGGCCTGTGGGGTGGGGCGGGGTGGAAGGGGCGGGGCCGGTGGGCGGGGCGGACCTCAACACCCTGCCTTTCGGTGACGCCGCCAGGCTGTTCCACGCACAGAGGCTGACCAACACCAACCTCCTCTTCGTCGTGGCGGAGAAGCCGCTGTGCAGCCAGTGTGAGGCTGGCCGGCTGCTGCAGAAGGAGACGCACTGTATCCTGCCCCCGCCGCTCCCAGCCCCCCTCCCGACCCGCGCGCCCCCTCTGTTCCGCCGCTGCGGCCTCCTTGACTCCCCACCCATGCCCAGCGGACGGCCCGGAGCAGTGCGAACTGGTGCAGAGACCAAGATACCGGAGAGGCCCGCACATCTGCTTCGACTACAATGCGACGGTGAGGGGAGGGGCTGGGCGCCGGCCCTCCTCCCCCAGGGCTGGCGTGGCCCTGTCCCGGGCCCCCCAGGCCAACCAGCTCCTTGTCTCTCTTCCGCAGGAAGATACCTCAGATTGCGGCCGCGGAGCCTCTTTCCCGCCGTCGCTGAGCATCCTGGTGTCCCTGCAGCTGCTGCTCCTCCTGGGCCTGCCTCCCGGGCCGCAGGCTCCCGTGCGCGCCCAGGCCTCGCGCCGCCCCTGAGCGCCCTCCCCGTCCCAGGCCTCTCGCTCTCGCCCCACACCCCCACCTTAGGTCCTCGCCCCCGTCCTCCCGAGGGACCTGAACGCGCCGGGCCCCTATAGGCTTAGCCTTGGACTTGGGGGTGGGAGAGTCCCACAGGAGAGCGCCGCAGGTCTTTGGCCCCCAAGCCACATCTGCTGCTGAACTGTCATAGTGTCCCCAGACCCTTCATTCCCACTGGACTTACCCACCCCCAGGGTTGGGACAGGGAAGCCACAGTACTGATGCCAAACTAGGCCCCACCGCCCACCCCACCCCAGGCTCCCTTTGTGAGGGAGAACTAGGCCCTGCCCCAAGGGGATTCCTCTGACTGGGCCCCTCCACCCCACCAGGACCAAATCTGGGTCCCCTGGGAATAATGGGGGAAGTTGAGAAGGGCAGCTTGAGCCCTGTGCATCCCAGCTTAAGTCCCCACAGGAGGGAGGTCCCAAGGCAGCCCCACAGTGGGCTCCAGCTCCTCTCCGTCCGCACCCTCCCCCCAAGCACTTCAGGTGTTAAGACAGTGACAGTTAAAGTGGCTCAGACACGACCCCATGCATACCTGGAGCCCTGAGGGCAGAGACTGGACCCACAGTGGACAGACACATCCTGGAGGACACGCAGACACAGACATGCACCTGGTGGGGTGCAGGCGGGGCTCCCAATCCTCTCACAGGCATGGGCTGGGTGGGAGGGTTGATGCGCACACTCCATCTCCTGCTCACCGCCCCCTTTGATCCGACCTGCAGCCCAGCTGGTCCTCCATCTCTAAAGCTGAATGTCAAACAGTGCCAAATGCTGGGGCAGGGGGTGAAGACCTCTCTGTCCCACCCTAGCCGCCAGTGTCCCCTAAATGCCCCCCACCCCAGGTGCTCATTGTAACCATTTATCGCTAGTGTCGGGCCCTGAGTGGGACCACACGCCACTGCCTGCGCCCCTGGGCAGAGGAACCCTCACCAGACATCGCCCTTCGCCTTAGTGGGGTGACTTCACTGCTCCTGGCTGGGCCGTCCCACCCCCAGTCTGGCCCTGACGCACTCAGGCCTGCGCCCACTTCCCCTCTCCTTCCCATTCTCACACACACACACACACACACACACACACACACACACTCCTTGCCCTCTGGAGGCCAAACTGCTTCTCCCTGTTGAACACTTGCACACACATACACACACTCTGTACACACACAGAGAGGCCAGGCCTGGGCACACTTCTTCACACCATCCATTCTGGTCATTTCCTCCAAAGGCATCCAGCCTGCGGGCTGGTGGGGGACTGAGGGCAGGGGGCTGTGGCCGTGGGGCTCAGGTGGACAGGGAGGAGGGGGGAGGGTGGATGCATTAATTAATGGCTCCGTTAATTAATGTCATGTTGCTTGTCGCTTTCTCAGTGTGTGTATGGTCCATGCCCGCTGCTGGTGCCCAGCCCCGGTGCCAGCCGTGTCTCGCGGGGGTGCGTGTGTAACTGTAGTGTAGTTAGGTGCTCGATGGAGAGTATAAAAATAAAAAAGAATCAAACATATACAGAAGAATAAATATATATTTTAAGTTTGAAAAACAGACAAAACAATCCCCATCAGGTAGTTGTCCAACCCCCAGCTGGGTCTGATCTTTCTCATCGCCCACCCGACCCAGCTGCCCCTCACCTCGGACTCGAGGGACCTGGGGGGGACCATTTCCTTTTTTCTGCCCTTTTATTTTGGTTGTTGTCCTATTTTGTACAGACAAGTTGGGAAAACAACAGCGACAAAAAAAGTCAAGAAACTTTGTAAAATATTGTGCGTGTGATTCCTTGTAAAATATTTTCAAATGGTTTATTACAGAAGATCAGTTATTAAATAATGTTCATATTTTCACTTCAAATGGTTCCCATCCACTGTGTCTGCCCTGGGGAGAGGATGGGGTAGCATGAAGACAGGTCGCCTTCATCACCTCAGAGCCCCACCTAACACCCAGCTAGGAGTGAAGGCCAGAGCATCCCAGTCCTGGGTGTAGGGCCTGGTAGGCATGCCACTTCCCTGGCCTCCTAAACATCAGATACTGGAATTCTTTGTCTTGAATAATCCCAAAAGCATTGAGGGGGAAGGGGCGGGGAGGCGGAAACTCCCAGAGGCTCAAGGAGTTGAGATGTGGGTTTAGACAGGCATCCAGCCATCAGGTCACCCTGGCCTAGTGGGCAGGTCCTCCTCCACCGGAAGTGAAGAATGAGTACTGAGCCTGAGTCCAGTACCTGGTGCTTGAGGGCCCAGCGCTGCTGGTGGGAGGAGCCAAGGTCCAGTCCACATAAAGGCTTAACCACTGCTCTTCCCAGCCTAGGGCAGGCTCAAGACCCCGTGCTCTCCATGGTCACTGCAGCTCACACTGGAACCCAACTCCCTGGTGCGTTTTAATCCCAACTCTTGATAGTCAACCCCAGTCCATGTGACCTTCGAGTTCAAGAGGAAAGACATGACCACCCATGCCAAGGTTTCCCAGTGCTGCCAACACAGTACGCAGTTGGCCAGTGGCTTCCGGTCCTCACCCCAGCCTTAGAGCTCATCCGCATACTGCAGATGAGCAAACTAAGACAGGAGAAATCCACTCTCCCCAGTGAGAAGGGCAAGAAACCAGCCAAGGCTTTTGAGAGGCGGTGGCCTGCGGCTGCAGGGCCTTAGATGCTGCATAAAGGGCACTCCAGGCCTTGGCAAACACATCTTTCCTCACCGCGTTGCAGGAGCTGGCCACAGAGCAACGCCTCACCCGCAACTCCGAGACAGCCCCCGCGCCCAGCAACAGCCCCATGACAGCCCCGCAGATCCCGGGGTGGGGCTGCCAGATAAAATATAGAGCATTCAGTCAAATATGAATTTCGGATAAACTAATATTTTTAGTATGTTTCCAATATTGCATGGGACATACTATACTAAAAAATGAGGACATGCTTAATACTAAAAATAGTATTTGTTGTTTATTTGAAATTCAAATTTGATTGAGCACCTTGTATTTTGATTTGCTAGATCTGGCAATCCTACCCTGGGGTGGCACCCAGTGGGGACCCAGACTCCAAAGATAAAGGGTGCCAACACCCTTTGCCATCTGGAAGGCTATGCACATGTTGGCAGTTGTACTGAGATCAAGTTGTACTGAAAGGAAGGGATCTCGCACTTTATAAATGGACTTTGTTCTGTAATGACTTTAATTATACGCACATTTTTTAAAAGTAACTCGATACAAAACAATGAGTTTGCAGAATACACAACCTGCCAGAAGCCACAGCTGCAAAGAAGTGGGGACCCAGGGCCAGTCTTGTCCAAGTTTGTGGGGAGGCCTCTCTTCCTCTGGGCCAGCAATCAGAAGTTTGTCGAGGGCAAGAAACATGCGCTTGAGCTGCGACTTCACCTGACTTGTAATAAGGGCAGCCCGGGTAACGCACTCACTGTGCACCCAGGGAAGAAGTGGCATTTGACATTCCAGTTCCCTTGGACCCTCACAGTAGATCTTGTCATCTCCATTGTACGTCCATGAAACTGAGTTTCAACGAAGTCCAGGGAGTTGGCCAGTGTCACACAGCTGCCAAGTAGCAGAGCAAAAATTCCAACCTGGGTCAGGCCCCGTGCATCCCATACAACCTGAGTCAGGTTTATGCCAGGCTGTGGAATTTCCAGTTTGCACACACTAGTACACATACCAGGTCCACCCAACATTCTTATCCACACACCTGTCCACAAGGACACACCCACTCAGACGTACTGCACAAAAACTCATTCTTTCCGGGGAATTCAGCAAGCGCGTGGCATGCAGTTGTGGGGCTGTCGGTAACCCCCGCTTTTGACAATGCTCCACCCACTCCCACCTCCCCAGCAGAGGAGGAAACGGTCCTGAAAACTACAATTCCCAAGCCCACCTCCTCTCACCACCTACAGGACCGGCCCGGGCGCACAGCCTCCTGGGACTTGTAGTTCTGCCCGGAATTCAGACTTCTTTTCGTTCGTCCCCAGCTCTGGCCCAGAACTCTGTGTCCCGGCATGCCGCGGAACCGGAAGACCTACACTGAGAGGGCATCCCGCCGCCGCCCGGGGCGCGCAGGCGCACCGCTCCTGTTTGTCGGCGCCTGAGAAGGGAAGAGGTGCGATCGAAGTCAAGACCTAGGCCGAGTCGGGGCTGACTAGGCTGGACTCGGGCCCACAACTAGGCTCCAGACCCGCGCGAACCGGACCGGACCGCAGGATCCCGGAGTGGATGGAGTAGGCCCAGCCCTGAGATCAGCGCCAACCCATTCGGCCTGGCTGGCCCACAGGGCGGGCAGGCGGGCGGGCCGAAGCCGCCCAGGGCCTTCCCTCAGGTCCCCCGCGAAGGGCCTAGGCACTGGCTCCGCAACCAGGCCCGGCCCAGCCCTTTGCAGCCGGAGTCGACCCGAGCAGAAGGGGAGCTTTCACCGGGACCATAGGCCGTAACTAGGCCGGACCCGGGCCTCCCGTCGGGGCCGGACTGGGACGAGGCCCCGGGGAGGCCCCTAGTCTACTGGACCTTCCCTCCGACCGACGCCCACCGGGAAGATGCAGCGCGCCCTACCGGGCGCCCGCCAGCACTTGGGGGCCATCCTGGCCAGCGCCAGCGTGGTGGTGAAGGCCCTGTGCGCGGCCGTACTATTCCTCTACCTGCTGTCCTTCGCTGTGGACACAGGCTGCCTGGCGGTCACTCCAGGCTATCTCTTTCCGCCCAACTTCTGGATCTGGACCCTGGCCACACATGGGCTGATGGAACAGCACGTGTGGGATGTGGCTATCAGCCTGGCCACAGTGGTGGTGGCTGGACGCTTGCTGGAGCCCCTCTGGGGGGCCTTGGAGCTGCTCATCTTCTTCTCAGTGGTGAACGTGTCTGTAGGGCTGCTGGGGGCCTTCGCCTACCTCCTCACCTACATGGCCTCCTTCAACTTGGTGTACCTTTTCACTATCCGCATCCACGGCGCCCTGGGCTTCCTAGGTGGTGTCCTGGTGGCACTCAAGCAAACCATGGGGGACTGCGTGGTCCTGCGAGTGCCCCAGGTGCGCATCAGCGTGGTGCCCATGCTGCTGCTGGGGCTGCTGCTGCTGCTGCGGCTGGCCACGCTGCTCCAGAGCCCGGCGCTGGCCTCCTACGGCTTCGGGCTGCTCTCCAGTTGGGTGTATCTTCGCTTCTACCAGCGCCACAGCCGAGGCCGAGGGGACATGGCCGACCACTTTGCTTTCGCCACCTTCTTCCCTGAGATCCTGCAGCCTGTGGTGGGGCTGCTGGCGAACTTGGTGCACAGCCTCCTGGTGAAGGTAAAGATTTGCCAGAAGACAGTGAAGCGCTATGATGTGGGGGCCCCATCCTCCATCACCATCAGCCTCCCAGGCACAGACCCTCAAGATGCGGAGCGGAGAAGGTACCGTGGAGTCTTCTGAAACCTTGTTGAACTAGGAGAATAATTATTGAGTCGCATTACGTCTGGCGGGGTGCATGCTGTGTATGGCATGGCGGCCAAAGGTCAGGTGTTGGGGCAGATTCAGAAAGACTTCAAATCCGGTTTGCGGCCTTGAGGAATTAACGCAGCATTTAGGTGTCTGGGCTCCCGGAGGCGCTTCCCAGCATCAGGGAATACTGCTTCTCTGACCACTTGTGCCGCTTAACAAGCCTCGGAAACTGTGCAGTTTCTTTTGGTGCTGAGGGGCTAATGGTCTCAGAATCCTGGAATCCTAGACCCTGGATCTGTGGAAGCCAGAAACAACCAGCTGGTCCGTGAGAGGGAGGGGCAGGGGAGACCTGGGATCCTAAAGAGGCCATCTGGGCCACCCAATTTCCAGTTGCTGAGCCACGTCCTCTTCCTGAGCCTTAACTCAGATATTGCGCTTTACTGCCACTTACTGAGCAGGAAGCTTGGGGGGTGTTACTACACTTGCCCCCACCCTCCCGCAGGCAGGCATGTGTTACCAAACCCAGGGGACCAGGCCACGTGAGCCCAGGGAGCGAGACAACCTTCTCGTTATCTGTAAAGCAAGCCGTCTGCACCACCAGGAGGCCCCGCGGAGCCACTCACTCACTCAAGGTGGTGCACCTCGGCCAGGCCAGGGCAGCGCTGTTTAAATCCAGCGCTCTCTCTCTCCCAGGTGTGTGGCCTCACTGGCGTCGTCACAGCTCCATGTCCATTATTCTCCGGGGGCGGGGGGGGGGGGGGTTGAGGCAGTGATTTGAGTAGTGAAATCTGGAGCAGGCTATGTTCCTACTTTGACACCTTCGTGAATTCAGCTGAAGAGTTAGCCCTGTGCTTACTCTCCACTGGGGTGGTGGAGCTGCGTGTGGGATGCACCCTTTCCTCAGAGGAGCTCCCAGCTGGGGAGTGCCGCGGACCACCGTGGTCCAAGGTGGTGGGTGCTGCGGGGCATAATGGTTCATGTCTCTCTGGTGGATGAACCCTAAAGGCCAAAGTCTGTCTTAACCTTATCCAGTGGAGGAGACGCAGCCAGCCGGGCTGCATCTGGTAGACACCGAGCTGTCCTCGGAGCTATTCAGGTGGGGGCGCCTCTGCCAGGGAGCCGTCTTGGATTGGTAGGGTTGTCTGGACGTTCAGAACACCTGCTCAGGAAATGCATAGGTGGAGGCAGGCTGGGGGCGGGGAGGTCAGAAGGAGGATTCTTGGCACGGCCTTGTGGTTGTGAGCTTACGTGGGGACAGGGGTTACTCCTCCTGCCACTTTGACATCTGGCTGCCTGCCACTCCCAGCCCAGAAGGGCCACTAGTCGTGGGACACGGGGTTTCCTAACTCTGACCCTTGTGAGGAAGTGCCGAGCAAGCCGCCACCTCTCTGCCTTGGCGGGCCTCCACAGAACCAACACGGCAACCTGCAGGGTGGGAGCCTGGGTAGGCGCAGAGGACGACTGTCCTGTCTGTGCCACCCTTGCCACGTGCCAGCCTGGAGGACAGCGAGGGAAGTGTGCTGGGGCTTTCTGTGCCCGTGTCATGGTTGTCTTTCCCGTCAGGTTCCCTGACATGGTGGAGACTGTGATTCTCTGCTGGGCCTGGGCAGGCCTTACAGACTGTGCCCGTCCTGGCGGCGCGCAGAGCGGCCGAAGCACTGGGTCCGGAGGGGCCGCTGTTGGAAGTGTTCCCTGGCAGCTGCTCACCTCCTGGTGGGCCAGGGTAGCTCTCCCCGTCCCCCAGAGCGGGGTCGCCAAGAGTCTGCCCAATAGAAGCAGTGCCCTACCCAGGTTTCTCCTTTTCTCTGCCTGCAAGGACTCAGCGTGTCCCTTCTTAACATAGGTCCTGGTGGCTTTGGAGATTCTCCTGGGAAGGAGAACATTACAGTCGGTTGGGGCACTGGCTGACCTAAGATGGCCCTGCTTCCCAGGCTAAGAGCCAGGGCAGGTGCTTGAGTCCCAGCCTTCCCCACAGAACCTTGCCAGGAGGCTCAAAATACCCTTAACAAGGATCGGGGAGGAGAATCACCCCCCAGTGATGCCAGGGCCCTGGCAGAAACTCGGATGTCCAGAAACTTGCTCTTCCACTGGTCTGTCTGGGAGCACCCGACCTGCCCGCCGTTAGGTACCACCCTCAGACCCACTCCTGAGCCTGGCCTGCTGGGCAGTCCAGCAGACACCGGCTGGCCTTCTCAGCCTGGAGGCGCCCCAGCTGGGGAAGGAAGGCTCTACCGCCTTCGGACCCTCAATCTGATGGCAGAGGGGGCCCCGATCCAATCCCTGGGGAGCCCTGGGCCCTGCATGAGGAAGGGAAACACAGGGTTCTCCTGGGAGGAGTCTCAACGGGAGGGGAGTCCGCGTCGTGGGGGAAGGTATAGGGCATGAGCCAAGTCCAAACGCAGAGTGACCTGTCCTCTTTCCTCTGGCCCCAGGCAACTGGCCCTGAAGGCCCTCAATGAACGACTGAAGAGAGTGGAGGACCAGTCCGTCTGGCCAAGCATGGATGACGACGAGGAGGCCGGGGCCAAGGCGGACAGCCCCCCGCCCTCAGACAAGGCCCCTGCACTCTCGGGGCCGGGGGCTGCCCCAGAGTCCAGCCTGATCACCTTCGAGGCGGCTTCCCCGAAGCTGTAGCTCCAGACCACCTTGAGTGTAGCACCTCCTGTCCCACGCCCCCGACACCCTCTCAGCTACTCTGAAGAGAGGGAAGATGGTCTGCTGGAGACTTCCACGGCCTTCTGCTGTCTCTCGCCAACACTACCCAGGACTCTGGCTACCTGGTTCCAGCTCCAGACAACCATTGTGTCAGGCATGGGGCCTCTGAAGCATCAGCCATCTGAGGTCAGACTGCACCTCAGCAGGCAGCCCCAAGCAAGTGGCTGCAGGGACGCTGGTGCCACAGCTTCTGGGCCAACCCTCCCACCTGATGCTGCTTGCCAAGAGCCCTGAGCCAAGGCAAGGATCTGCCAAAACCCTTCCGGGGAGTCCAGCCGGCGCGGGGCCACACACCCCTGCCCACCCCCAGGACGACTGTGTTCATGTCAAGATTTCGGTCCCCTCTGCTCTGGCCATGACTGTTTCGGGCCAGGATGGCCACAGCTCCCAGGGGTTTTCTACAGGACCATGTGGGCGGGCAGCTAGGCCCGGCCGTGCAGTATCAATAAAGCAGTTCTTGGAGGTGCGACTCTTGGGCTCTGTCAGACCGCCCTGCGCAGCCGCAGCCCCTCACCCTGCTCAGCTGCAGAGCCGGACAGGGACTCACTCTGGTTCCAGGGCTCGGGCCCGTGGCCACTCCAGCTGGGTAAGCGGCCCACTGCCCTGCTCTCCCTCCTGTCCCCAGGAAGGGAGGCTGCCCGGGGAGCTGACGACTGAGGGCTCCTCTGTAGGGAATGAGGCTCATCTCCAAGATGGAGTGCTCGGGGCTCAGCGCTTCCGGAGATGGTCCAGCCCCGCCCCTGTCCTGTTGCTGTCCAGATCTAACCAGCACCATGGGCAGCCGGGAGGCGTAAAGGGCACCCAGCTGCACCTTCCCAGCCGCAGCCCAGGGGCCTTCCAGAGCCCTCGGTGGCCTGGGGTGCTCAGCAGCCAAGCCCGGGGGCTTGCATGCTGGGACAGCTTCAGCCCCTCAGTGAGCAGCCAGGGCAGAATCCCTGTCATGCTCAGCTGCCCCTTTTTCATGCTGGAGGTGTCAGCAAGAACTCTCGCCAACTCTAGGCTACTGTCTCTGTCTGGTCTTTTCAGTCATTTTTTTTTTTTTATTTTCCGTTTTTTCTCCTGTAATTTCTGGACATACGGATACAGGTATGAGTCGAGTTGGTGGGGAGCAGGTCTTGCAACCCCATCGTTGTCCAGACACATGGTCCTTGAGCTCCTCTGGGGTGGCCGGGGAGAGAAGGAAGGAGGGGCACTCCAGTGTGAGGAGCAAGCGCAAATGTCACGCACAGGACTCCTCCTGTCCCTGAGCGCCCCGGTGCCTGAGGTGTCCCTGCGATCTAGTCAGCTGACAGTCCAGGAGGGCCTGGCCCCGTCTCCTACAGTGAGGGGCAAATCCGGGCTTCTAGGCTGAGAAGAGCTCATGGCTGAATCCTTTTGCGGTACAAGTAGGCATTGCTCACCTGGTTCATGATGACCAAGCTGGTAACGACAGGGCATAGCACAGCCAGGTACCAGACTCCCCCAGTGACCGTGGCAGTGAACCAGAGTGAGCACATGCCCAGCAAGAGGCTGGCACTACCCAGAAGGTAGCCCACTAGCCCAGAAGTGGCATGGTACAGCTTGAGCTTGGCCAGGGGCCATCGGGGCAGCAATTTGGGGTAGAGCAGCCCCACCCCACCTGAGCACTGCAGCACCGCCCACAGCACAGCCAGCAGCCCCAACCGCCCGTGCCACGTGGCCAGATGGGTTTTGCCAAGCCGTTCCTTGTGGAGGATGACAAGGCCCAAGCCCAGCAGCGCGCACAGCAGGGCCAGCAGCTGCAGGACCCAGTGGCAGCGTGCTCGGCCCTTCCGCGAGAGGGAGCGCAGCAGCGAACTCTCAGGAGAGAAGACCAGCAGTGCCTCCGTCATCAGGAAGGAGAACTGGGGAGACAGGGATGCGGAAGGGAGATGTTTTGGTAACCTTCTAGGCTGCCAGTCAGTCTGAGCAGATTCCCCTCCCTTCTCTCCCCACTGACAGGAGGGCAGGAGGGGAGAACTGCATCTGGGACAGAACACCTGCCCTGAGTAACCCACCAGAGGCACCCTCCATACTTCTTCCTCCGTGTCGTTCTGAAATGACGTCTGCTGTTAGCCAGCAAACACAAGGTTCAAGATGTGGCACTTATAAATGATTCACAAGTTTGTTCCCCTGACACAGAGTGGATATGGTTTCTTGGCAGAGCTGGCCAAGCAGGTGCAGTGTGTCAGGGAAAATTACATGCATCACCATAAGTTAAGGTAGAGAGAGAGACACTCAAATTCGTTCTCCACTTCCTGCCTGGGGGTGGGTGAAGCCTCATTTTGTGTTTAAACAAACTCTACCCATTTGCTCTGGACCTTGAATACTCTGGTTCAGGGCGGAGCAGGAGTTTGGAGTATGCAATTCCAACAATCCCACACCCCACCCCTCCAAACATATCAAGTGACTAAGGATTTAGAGGCCACCAGGGCTGCCACCCATACCTGTGCTCCCTCCCAACCGTAAGAGCTGGCCGTGTACACTACTTACAGCGAGAGACATAAGCACGGGGTGCCAGGAGAACAGACCTGGAATGAGAAAGAGAACAGGCTTTGTGAGGCTGGGGAAGAACCCCGCCACGCCAGCGCCTATGGGCTGAGAAGACGAGCAGTCCATCACCCCAGGCAGTGCTGCCAAAACGCAAGACCCCCCCACCTGTTGCAACAAGCTGACCCCATACCAGGCTTCCTGGTCCCTCCTGGATCACAGAGGCCATGCTTTGCCACTCCTCTGGCAGTCCCTCCTGCCCACTGCACTTTGCAAGAGGCAGCCAAGTGGAGCACCAAGGTAAGAAAAGAGAAGCCAGGTGCTCCCGGGCCTGGCCAGGCTAGCAGAGATCCCACACTCATTTATTCCATCCCACTCGTCCCTCCAGTATAGCATGTCCTTCAGCCAGCCAGGCCTTTCCCAGGAGTCAGGCCCAATAGTTCTTATTGCCTCTGCTCCCCAGGAAAAGTAGCGCTTTCCTTCCCGGAAGTTAATTATTACTTATACTTACTGGAGCCAGGCCTGGCAAGCACAGCCACAAAGATGGTGAAGCCCAGGGCCACAAGATGGGCAGCAGCCCCGGAGGCGGTGCGTAGAGCTCGGTAGATGTGCGACTCGGTCTCCATAGAAAGGGCCATGGTCAACCAGGCCGGTGGCTGTAGCCTGAAAGCATAGTAGAGTAAGCAAGGGTCACGAATGCCCGAGTTCCAGTCCTGTCACTGGAGTGTTGCAGGGCAGGTGTGCCAATCTCTTCCAAGAAGTGGAGATAGGAAGGGACAGTACCAAGTCAGGCACCAGCAATAATGGAGGAGCGCTGGCCTGTCAGTATGTACCTGCATCTGAACTGGCACAGATGACTGACCCACCTTCCAGGTAGGATGCGCAAAGCCGTGTAATACACTACAAGTCCCAGCGTGCACCACGCTGTCGCCTGGCGGGAGCGCTAGCTGATAGGACGTGAAGCACTACGGGAAGTGTAGTTCCCAGCGGCGACCAAATTGCAGCCTGAATCCCTTCGCGCGCAGCCTCCTCACGTGCCGCTGGCATGCTGCCCCTCCATGCTAGGGATTCACCTGCCTCACCCGCAGCGCCACCGGACGCGCTGATTTCCTCTTGAGGAAGCGGGATACTCGGGACTCTGCCGCGCGCCGCCGCTCCGTGGAGGAGCCGCTTCACTTCCGGGTGTGAAGACTACCCACCCAAGACTTCCTGAGACGAGCCCCCTCTGCAGCCCCGCCTCTGAGCCGCGCTGCGCAGGCTCTATCGAGCCGTCGGCTTCATGGGTGTTATGAGTGCGCAGGCGTGCTTGTCCGAGAGCTGAGAGGCCTTGGAGCTTTTTCTGAAAGGTGTTCCCAGAGGCCAGGGCGCTACGATCTAAGGTCCCGGGGCCCTCTAGCGCCATGGACAGCGGCTGCCGCATCGAATGCATATTCTTCAGCGAGTTCCACCCCACGCTGGGACCCAAAATCACCTATCAGGTGACATCGGGCTCGCAGGGTTGGGGGGAGGAAATAAGTACGCTTTCGGGAGCTCAGCACGCTATCTGGAAGCAGTGATCCCCGTCCCCACCCTGCACGCAAGCCCGCTACTCCTTCATTCACGGAATGAATTCACGGAAAATATTGAACCAAGAGGATACTCAGACCCGGGTCCCAGGGTCCTGGTGTGGCGGAGCAGACAACCATTGCATAGACAGTGATTGTAGGAAATCGGGCTGTGGGGATCCAGGGGAGGTGTGCCAGGTCCCGCGAGAGGTGGCAGTGGGTGGTCCATTAATATTCCTGAATGCATAGGAATTTAGCTGAGTGGGGAGAGATTGTGCCAGATAGAGGGAGCAACATATGCAAAAAAGCCTAGAGGCAAGTGAGAACATATCGTGTGTTGGAAACTAAGTAGTAGTAGGCCTGGGTTGATGGGAGAGAGAACCCCTGGAGAAGAGGGCTTAGGTCCTAGGGGATTTCCTCTCTGCTCTGATAAGCCCTGAGGCGCGCTAAAGAGCCTTTGGCCACTCCACTCCCCAGGTCCCTGAGGACTTCATCTCTCGGGAGCTGTTTGACACGGTCCAGGTGTACATCATCACCAAGCCAGAGCTGCAGAACAAGCTCATCACTGTGTGAGGCTCTAGCGGAGAAGATCCTTCCCAGGAGGAGTGGATGGGCTTGGGAGTGGGGGGAGCCTGACTCTGTTCCCACTTGTTCCCTTATCTAGCACCGCCATGGAGAAGAAACTGATCGGCTGCCCCGTGTGCATCGAGCACAAGAAGTATAGCCGCAATGCCCTGCTCTTCAACCTGGGCTTTGTGTGTGACGCCCAGGCCAAGACCTGCGCCCTGGAGCCCATCGTGAAAAAGCTGGCTGGCTACCTGACCACACTGGAGGTCTGCAACACAGTGGGCTCGGGTGGATGGGCAGGCAGACTTGGGGAAGGTATTCACACGTCTCCAAAGCCCTTCAGACCGAGGAACCTGCGAGGGCAGGATGCTAGCCAGGGATCCTGGGGTGTGCCCACCATGCTGTCCATGCTCCATCCAGCTAGAGAGCAGCTTCGTGTCAACAGAAGAGAGCAAGCAGAAGTTGGTGCCCATCATGACCGTCTTGCTGGAGGAACTGAATGCCTCAGGCCGGTGTACTCTGCCCATCGGTATGCCCCAGCCTCTACAAGGACAGCAGAGGGTACAGAAGGGGTGGGAAAGTGACAGGGGAAGGTGAGCCCAGCCAAGGACGAGACTCATGAACAAATTTGTGGCCAGGCAATAGTCATGAGCTGAGTTAATGATGTCCAGCATCCCGTGTACGATGGGGCTGGGGCTGGGGCTGGGGAGGCCAGCAGAGCCCTTCAGCTGTGCTCCATGGCTATGTTCCTTCCCCTCTCTGGACCTCAGTCTGTCACTTTATAAAAGGGGAAGATTGGCTCTACCCAGAGCCACCTGCCTGCCTCAAGGTTTGCTGGGAGAACTGGATAGTAACTCACAGCCTCTTAGAATAGAGCACTGAAAATATGGGTGGGACCCCCTGCAGATGAGTCCAACACCATCCACTTGAAGGTGATCGAGCAGCGGCCTGACCCTCCTGTGGTTCAGGAATATGATGTGCCGGTTTTTACTAAGGACAAGGAGGATTTCTTCAACGCACAGTGGGACCTCACCACACAACAGGTGTGCTCTCCCTCCCTGGGCATCACCACGTGGGGCTGTCCACCTCCCTGGCCTCATCCAACCCCTCCTGACCCTACCCTGCCCAGATCCTGCCCTACATTGATGGTTTCCGCCACGTCCAGAAGATCTCAGCCGAGGCAGATGTGGAGCTCAACCTGGTGCGCATTGCCATCCAGAACCTGCTGTGAGTGGGGCAACAGTCACAGCCAGGGAAGAGCCCCGGGGCCCTGAGTGTGGGAAGGCATGGCCCTCAAGCTGAGCACTGCCCTCTCTCCCAGGTACTATGGTGTCGTGACCCTGGTGTCCGTCCTCCAGGTAGGTGAGTCTGGGCTGTGGTTCTGTGGAGAGTGGGTCATGTGGCTGGGCCACACTGGGGCTGTGTCAGATGTCCAAGCCTCTCACTCAGGCCCCTGTGCCTCCCACTGACTGTCCTCCAGTACTCCAACGTGTACTGCCCAACACCCAAGGTCCAGGACCTGGTAGATGACAAGACCCTGCAAGAGGAGTGTCTGTCCTATGTGACCAAACAAGGTAATGGTGGGCTCTGGGGAGGCCATCACGGGAAGGGCAGGTCCACCTGGAGGGCTGACCCCTGGTGCCCACAGGGCACAAGAGGGCCAGCCTCCGGGACGTGTTCCAGCTGTACTGCAGCCTGAGCCCCGGCACTACTGTCCGAGACCTCATTGGCCGCCACCCACAGCAGCTGCAGCGCGTTGATGAACGGTCAGAAGGGGGTTCCCTGGGACGTGAAGGGCGTGTCTGAGGGCAGATACACCCTCTCTGTCTCTTTGCAGCCCTGGGCTAGAGAGAAGGCGGGGGTTTGCCAGTGAGCAGAACCACGGGCGCTGTTAGTCCAGGCAGGCTTCCTGAAGGTGATGGGTTCAGAAGCCTGTCTGGTCACTGAGACAGAATTGGAGGGGGAGCTGCAGGGAAAGGTCAGCCTGGTAGAAGAAGGCCTGGCCAGGGCATCACCCCTCTCCTCCTCGACACATGCCCCAGGAAGCTGATCCAGTTCGGGCTTATGAAGAACCTCATCCGGAGACTACAGAAGTACCCTGTGCGGGTGTCTCGGGAGGAGCGGAGCCACCCTGCCCGGCTTTACACTGGCTGCCATAGCTACGATGAGATCTGCTGCAAGACAGGTAGAGGTGGGCAGGACGGCTGGGTTGGGGTATGGGCAGGGTGGCCAAGGGCGCTGACCCTACCTCCACCCCTCAGGCATGAGCTACCACGAGCTGGATGAACGTCTGGAGAATGACCCCAACATCATCATCTGCTGGAAGTGAGGCTGCTGCGGGGCTGGACACAGCTGCAGCTACTCTCTCCTGCTAAGTCCTGCCTGGTGCATGCGGGCTAGACCATCCTGTCTCACTGTGGACCCTCACTTCTGTAAATAAAGTCAAACATTTCAACCTACTTGACTGAAGATCACCTCTGAGCCAGCCACCAGAGAACCAGCAGTGAGTGAAATAGCCAGGTTCCTGGCGCCTTGGAGCGCCATCTGGTGGTCGGAGCCGACAATAGACAAGTAAATGGGTGGGCTACTTATCAATAAAACTTAAATAAAATCAGGAAGCTGTGATAAAGAGTGAGTTGGGATGGGACCCGAGGCTGCTCTGGAGTAGATACGCAAGGAAGACCTCGCTGAGCCCTTAAGGAGGAAGAATAGTCCAAGGACAGGTGCAAAAGCCCTGAAGCAAAAACCACTTAGGGCCTGTGAGGATCCCAAGGGGCGGTCCGTGGGGCTGGACCGTCAGAGGCACAGGGTGGAGGGGGCAAGAAACAAAGTCACGAAATAGGAGAGGGAGCAAGAGCCTGATACTTCAAGCTGCTGGAGAGCTGCTTTTGACATAGTATTTTGAAGGCCAGCGGCAGCCACAGAGTGACTCTAGAGTAATGTCTCATGTACGCCTTTTAACAATCCAGTAAAAAGGCTCAGCCCTGGCTGGTGTGGCTCAGTGGATTGAACACCGGCCTGCGAACTAAAGGGTGGTGGATTCAATTCCCAGTCAGGCCACATGCCTGGGTTGCAAGCCAGGTCCCCAGGCGGGGACGCGCAACAGGCAACCACGCGTTGATGCTTCTCTTCGTCTCTTTCGCCCTCCCTTTCCCTTTCTCTAAAAATAAATAAATAAAATCTTTTAAACAAACAAAAAGGCTCAGCAGTGACCTCCTGGGTGGTGACAGCAGCCTGGACTAGGATGGAGAGAAGTTGTGGGCCCTGCGCGGTATTTCGGGGGCCCAGTCAACAGCCAGGGCTGGGCACAAGAAGTACTGGAGCGAGGGAGCCCCCGAGAGGAGCATGGGTGCGGGCCAGCGTGGCGCGGCCCCGCGAGACCAGGTCGGGATGGCGGATTTGACCTCGCGCCTAGGCCACAGGAGTCGCACTCTGGAGACCCTTGATCCGCAGATGGTTGTGAGGGAGGCAACTTGGGAAAACCCGAAAAGGTTGCTGTCCGCAGCCCAGCAAGCGAGACCTACCTGCGCGGCCTCGGGCAGGGGCGGGGCCCAGGCCACACTGCGCAGACGCAAACTAGCTGTTTCCATGGCGGCGAGGCCCACGCGCCCCGGCAGCTCCGCAACTGTTGCGTCCCAAACTTTCGCCCCAACGGACGCCCAAGCGTGTCGGTACACCTACCGCTGCGCCGGCTGCTGCCCGGGGTCAGCCGAACCACGCTTTCTCTGTCCCAGGCCCCGCCATGGGCGACCTGGAGCTGCTGCTGCCCGGGGAGGCTGACGTGTTGGTGCGGGGACTTCGCAGCTTCCCGCTGCTGGAGATGGGCTCTGGAGGGTGAGGCAGCTGGATCAAGGGGCAGGCAGAGTCATGGGGTCAGAGTCCTTGAGTGAGGAGAGTTCCGACATTGGAGGGTGGGGTTACCCAGTATGCAGGGGCCCCCAGGTAGGGAGGTAAATCTCCCCGAAATACAGGCATATAGTCCCGACCCCCTCTGGCCCCTCTGGTCCCTAGGACCAGGTTACATTTTCATGGGACTCAGCCCCCACCCCGGTCCTACTGCGCGCTTGAGCGCACACACCCCCTCTCTGGAGCAGGTGGAGCCAGCAGCATGAGAACCTGGAGAAGCTGAACATGCAGGCCATCCTTGATGCCACGGCCAGCCAGGGTGAGCCCATCCAGGAGCTGCTGGTCGCTCACGGGAAGGTACGCTGCCTTCCCCCGCTCCACCACTCTACCCCTGGCGCTTTTCTTCCCTCCAGCTGGTACACTGTCCTCCCCGAGGAGGAGTGTGTTCTACCTTTGATTTTGCACCCCTGTTGGACACAACCCTAGCATGCCAGGCCAGGTGCAGAGTGTGGGGTCACTGGGGAGATAGTCACAGGTCCCAGAACAGCCGAGACCGCAGAGGAAGGGCCTGACTTCCAAAGGCATTCCTGAATAGACTTTCAGGCTGAAGGGGGTCCCCACTGAAGTTGGGGCGGGACTCTGGCGTGGAAGAAGGCAGCCTTCCCATTATGAGAAAGAGGGAGTTCGAAACCAGGATTGGCTTGGTTGCAACTTGAGCCAGGAGGTGGCACCAGCAGATGACCTGAGACATCACTTGACAGAAGGGTTCCTCTGCAAGGAAGAGGTGGAGTCCCCATCCTGGGGGTGGGGTAGGAATGGGGCCCTGTGAAGGGCCCTAGCCAAGGGTGAGGCCAAGGTGCACAAGAGCCTTAGAAGGCCAGAAGACGGGGACCAGAGGGAGGGCCTGAACAGCAGGGCTGGTCTGAGAGGCACCTGAACGGGGGCAGAGGGGGCAGGGGCACACATACAGGGGGAGCCAGGCAAGGTCCAGTCACAGGAAGCATAGGGAGTGTCCACAGAGGTGTTGAGGACAGCTAGAAATGAAGGTCAAGGTGCAGGAAAGAGGTCAGGAAGGTATTCATGGGGCATAGGAGACACTAGGGGAATTTGAGGAGAGCTGGGCAAGGCTGAGCCAGGGATGGAAAGGTTGCCAGGCCGAGGTAGGCCCCCCTCATTCCTGTCCCTTCCCCTCCCCTCAAAGATCCCGACGCTGGTGGAGGAGCTGATTGCGGTGGAGATGTGGAAGCAGAAGGTGTTCCCTGTGCTGTGCAAACTGGAGGACTTCATGCCCCAGAACACGTTTCCTATATACATGGTGGTGAGCTGGCCCGCTCTGCACCCCGTGCACCAGGACAGAGGGCCCTGGACTGCAGAGGATAGCTGTTAGCCCCTACCCCCCGTCAGCAGCCCCAGACCCTGTCCTCCTCTCTCTCTGCCAGGTACACCACGAGGCCTCCATCATCAATCTCCTGGAGACTGTGTTCTTCCACAAGGTGAGGCACCAGTCCTGCCAGGGCCTGGTGGCAAGGGGGGTTGTGTCTGGGGAGGGGGACATGAGAGAGAACGTTTCCCCTCCACTTGAGCCCAGGAGGTGTGTGAGTCAGCAGAGGATACGGTCTTGGACCTGGTGGACTACTGTCACCGCAAACTGACTCTGTTGGTGGCCCGGACTGGCCGTGGTGGCCCCCCAGAGGAGAAGGAGTCCCAGTATAGCACCCCCATGCAGGTGGGCTGAGGTTCCCTGGGGTTGGCAAGGGCTAGACCCAGGCTCCCCCAGGCCTGAGCACCGCATGCTCCCCAGGAGCTCCAGAAGCAGGCAGAGCTGATGGAATTTGAAATCGCGCTGAAGGCGCTCTCCGTGCTCCGCTACATCACGGACTGCGTGGACAGGTGGGCTCCCCTGCCTGGCCTGGGATCAGAGTGGAGGACTGGGAGCCTGGGCCTCTGCTCACCTCTCTCCACCCCCATCCCTAGCCTTCCCCTGAGCACCCTGAGCCGCATGCTCAGTACCCACAACCTGCCCTGCCTCCTGGTGGAACTGCTGGAGCACAGTCCCTGGAGCCGGAGGGAAGGAGGTAAGGTCCTTCTCCTCCTGCCTAAGCCCCAGCTTCCAGGACATCCTCCAGGATTGACAGGGATGGGCAGTTTACACCCAGGCAGACAAACTCTGCCCTCAGCCCACAGAGGACATCAGGATGGCTCAGCAGATGTGGGCCTAGGCCTAGACTTTGCAGCAGGCAGGGCTTAGGCAGCCACTACCGAGGACTTGCCACGCTCCGGAGCGAGCGGCACCACAGCATGGGCTAGTCCAGTGCCCAGGGCGGAGGTCAGTCCCCGAGCCCATGCAGCTGGCTCACTCGCAGAGCACACAATGCCTGCACCCAGCATGCTGGTTCCTCCCCACAGGCAAGCTGCAGCGATTTGAGGGAGGCCGTTGGCAGACAGTGGCCCCCTCGGAGCAGCAAAAGCTGAGCAAGTTGGATGGGCAGGTGTGGATTGCCCTGTACAACCTGCTGCTGAGCCCTGAGGCCCGGGCCCGCTACTGCCTCACAAGCTTTGCCAAAGGACAGCTACTGAAGGTGGGGGCTCCTCCCACACCACCCCCACAGTCCCAGGGCTGCCCCACCCCATCCCTGCTGTTCATCCTTGCCCCCCCACCCCTGCTCAGCCCCAGTCCTATTTCCAGACCTTGGGCCTCAAGTAACATAGCGGTTAGTGGGACGTGGGCCCCCAAGGCACTCCTCAGCCCAGCCCAGGCCCTCCCTGTTTCTTGACTTTCTGGCCAGCACCATTTCACACTGGCCTCCCCTGGACACCCTTGCAGCTCCGGGCCTTCCTCACAGACACACTGCTCGATCAGCTGCCCAACCTGGCAGACCTGCAGGGCTTCCTGGCCCATCTGGCCCTGGCTGAACCCCAGCCCCCTAAGAAGGACCTGGTGTTTGAACAGGTAGGCACTAGGAAGTTAGTTGCTCGGGACCACTGATCACTTTGCCAGCTCCTCCCTGCCACTCTCTGCTTCTCTCCCCCAGATCCCAGAAATCTGGGAGCGGCTAGAGCGAGAGAACAAAGGCAAGTGGAAGGCTATTGCCAAGCACCAGCTGCGGCATGTGTTCAGCCCCTCGGAGCAGGACCTCCGGCAGCAGGCCCAAAGGTGAGTCCTGCCAAGCTGGCAGACAGTGTGGAATGGATGCGGAAGGCACGGGTGTGGGGGGGTGCTCCTGTGCCCCCACCCACCAGGCCTAGCCAGGCCCTCCTGACTCTTCACCCAGGTGGGCCGACACCTACAGGCTGGACGTGCTAGAGGCAGTGGCTCCGGAGCGGCCCCGCTGTGCCTACTGCAGCTCGGAGGCCTCCAAGCGCTGCTCACGGTGCCAGAAGGAGTGGTACTGCTGCAGGTGAGGGTGTCCCAGGACCTGGGACCCTAAGCCCCACCCTCACCGCCCCCCACACACTGCATCCTCACGGGCCCACTTGCCTGCAGGGAGTGCCAAGTCAAGCACTGGGAAAAGCATGGAAAGGCTTGTATTCCGGCAGCCCAGGGTGACAGAGCCAAGTGAAGGCTGCAGCTGCTGAAGGCCCACCACCAACGCCATACCATCCAGCCAGAATGTGCCCCTGACCCTTGGGAACTCAGCCTGGCCTCTGTTAGAGCCCCCACCTCCCAGGTGGAGAGGGCAGGCAAGGCAGAGCAGCCGTCCAATCTCCCCCAGCAAAGCGCTCCCCGCTTCCTGCCCCACCCAGCGGGTAGGCTTAGGGCGCTGCCTCAGCTGGGGCAGGCTGCGGCCTGGGCGAGGGGCGAGGGCCGGATGTGGGGACCCTCTTCCTCTTGCACGTTAAAGTTGGCCTCCAGAAACCTGCCTGTCTCTGCGTGGCCCTTTGCACTCTTCTTCGTCGTGAGGGGGAGGGGAGTAGCTCTCGGGATGAAGAGAGGGAAGGACAGGGAGGGCGGGGACTCGGAGAGAGTCCCCCACGCTGCCCCCTCCGCCCGTCTGCCTGTGGGGCGACACAGCCCCGGTGCCTAGGTTTCCATTGCACGGCTCTCCCACCGCTCTGCCTCGATCTCCGGGGCGGTGCTGCATCGAGGCCCGCCCCGAGGTCCCGCCCGCCCCGCGATTGCTCGTTCCCAGAACTGGCCGAGCCCGGGCCGACCAACCGGGCCATGTCCGCTGAGCCTGAGCTTATTGAGCTGCAGGAACTGGCCCCCGCGAGGCGCGCCGGCCCAGGTCGCGCCCGTCTGGAGCGCGCCAACGCGCTGCGCATCGCGCCGGGCACTGCGCGCAACCCAGCAAGGCAGCCGGTCCTGGGCCGTGGCCACCGCTTCCAGCCTGCTGGGCCCACCACGCACACGTGGTGCGACCTCTGCGGTGACTTCATCTGGGGCGTCGTGCGCAAGGGCCTGCAGTGCGCGCGTGAGTAGCGGCCCCACACGCTGTCGAGAGCTAAACGGGTGGTCAAAGGGCAGCACTGTCGCTGACGGACAGGTTGCGATGGAGAGGGTAGGCTGGGACGTCCCTGAGGACCAGGTCCATTACCCTGACCCCATCAGAGAAGGGAGCATGGGCACGTTTTATGTCCTTGCCACACTGCACCTGTGTCTGGGGCACAGCCGGGCAGAGGCAGTTACCTGTGAATTCCAAGGTGCCGGTTTCAAGTTGCATATCTTTAAAATACCTTGGTCCTTTTTTGAGAAAGGCTTTGTGCTTACCAGACTCTTAAGTCCAAATTTTCAGGCTTGCCCCTTCCCAAAGATTCACTCATCATGTCCCCTCCCAGAATCCCTTGGGGTGAAGGGAATTTACCCACTTATGGGAGGAGGCCAGGAAAAAGTTAGTACCTTGGGTGGGCCCCCTGCAAGCAGGAATTTTGTTGTCTTCAAACAGCAAATACCTATCACAGACTGAGTCAGCTAGGTGCTACAACATAAAACTCAGCCACCCACACACCCAAGGCCCTTCTGCCCTTTCTGGTACCAGCACCAAGCAGAGGTTGCTCTCCATGCCAGCTAGAATCGCTTGGGGTGCTTTTATAGCTGTCCAGACCCCTCTGCCTGGGCCCTCCCTCAGACCTACTGAATCACTCACTGGGAGTGTACCCGCAATTTTTGAAAGCATCTTTCTAATATGCAGCCGGGGTTATGAACCACTGTTCTAGGCCATTTAAGAACTGAAGGAAGTTGTCCTAGGCTTGCCTGCCTGCGTGTGCATGGAGACCCGCTTGTTCAGCACAGGATTCTGACCTGAATTCAGCTGGGAGGAGACACAGGAGATGTGACAGGATAAAAAGCGTGAACTAGGGCCGGGACATTGCAGTGTTGCAGAGAAATAAAGTGGCCTTGGAAATGGAGGGAAAAAAAAAAACACAAAAACAAACAACAACAAAAAACAGGATGACTTCCAAGTATATCAGAGGCAGAAACAAGGAAGGAATGGAAGATGAGCTGAGGTTTTTTTTGCCTCGTACGACTGGGAGAATAGTAGCAATCTTCGCTGAGATGAGGAACTCTGGTGAGGGTAGGGTGAGGTGGAAGAAAAGGGAGTTAAATTTCGGCCATGTTGGGTTGGAATATCTGTTAGACACCCGAGTCAAGGTACCGACACATAGGGTTTGGTCCGACGATAGAAGTCAGTGATGGAAGCCTTGGAGCTGGAGTGGGGTGAGTAAGCGGAGCAGGGCAGTGACTGAGCCCAAGCCCCCGTGACACTCTGCCATCAGATCTGGGAGTTGAGACAGAAGGAGCTCAGCAGGAGTCGTGGGGGCCCCTGGGAACAGAGGGGAGCAGCATCAAATGTTGCTGAGGAGGTGAGGATAGTGAACGGACCGTGGTATTCGGCAGCGTTCAGGTTGCTGAGAACCCTGACCAGGGCAGTTTCCTGAAGGGAGGGGCAGGCCTGACTGCAATGCGTAGGGAGAGTGAAAGCCCAGGAATGAGTGCATGTAGATCAAAGTTGATATGTTTTGGTCCGGGAAGAGTACAGACAGATAATAACTAGAGGGGGACACGGGTTAAAGCATTGCTTTTCCCTTTAAGGGCAGAGGGAGGGGCTGACAATGTGGAAGGGGTAAGTTCCGCCTAGGGCGCTAGAGCTCAACTGTTGAGCGGGCCTGGATCCTTAACCGCCTGAGGCCTTACTGCCTGTTTCCAAATGCGGGGAGGGGGGCGGGGGTGTGTCTAACACTGGAATCTATGTAGCAGTGGGCGGGAATGGGGCCTCAAGGGCAGTTAGGCAGAGCCCAGCGGTCAACGTCCTTCACCCTGGGGCTTCTCTTCCATCCCTGGGATACCGCTTCCATCCCTGGGACACTTCTCGAAGGCAGCCGGAGCTGGGGCTCCTCTGCCTCACAGGCAGGCCTCTCTGCAGATTGCAAGTTCACCTGCCACTACCGTTGCCGCGCGCTCGTCTGCCTGGACTGCTGCGGACCCCGGGATCTAGGCTGGGAAACGGCGCTGGAGCGGGACACAAACGTGGTGAGTTTGGGACAAGGGGGCCGTACAGGCGAGGCAGGGACGCGTATATGAGCGGCCCCATCTCAGGCATAACAGAGTGGGTGGCCCGCTACGCGCAGTGAGCGTTCTAACAGCGAATTTCCCCGCGGCAGGGGTCTAACCGCGCGCAGGCTCCAAGGGGCGCCGTGAGTGCTGCTGCCTCCGAGCGGACTGCCCCAATCGCCCAGGCTCCGTCCCCGCGCAATTTCCGCACCTTTCCGCATCCGGTCCTGCGGCCACGCTGGTGCACATGCGCATAGGCGCGCAGGCTCCCACTTGTTCCCTAAAGGACGTGGGACCTGGGGGCGGAGCTGAGCTGAGCTGCCTGGGCGGTGAGATCATTCCCCTGACTAGCCGCGTGTGGCCACGCCCCTCAAAGTTTCTCCTCCAATGAAACGAGAACAAGATAGACCCTGCTAGCCAGGTTTCAGTGTTAACGGTTGCCGCGCGGACCCTGGTCCCGACGCACGCGCACACGGGCGCGTGCTCGCACTTGGGGCGGTGGTTGGCGGCTTCGGGCATCCAGGGCTCCGTGAGCTATCTGGCTGGCTAGCTGGCTGGCGGGCTTGGCGATGGGCGAGGCGCCCGTGGGGACGCCTTCTTTCGAGATGACCTGGAGCAGCACGACAAGCAGTGGCTACTGCAGCCAGGAGGACTCGGACTCGGAGCTCGAGCAGTACTTTACTGCGCGTACCTCGCTGGTGCGCCGGCCGCGCCGGGACCAGGTGGGGACCTGAGATTGCGGGCAGGGCGGAGGGCCGGGGGCGGTCACTGGTACTCCGCCCCTCCCAGGTAAGATTACGCAGGAGGAGAATTTGTGGGCATCCCCATGCTCACGTCAGCGTAGGTACGGGACCTGTCGGGGGCCAGCCGCTGTGTTAGCTCAGCGCGTCGGTCCTGGGTGCCCGGGCCTTGCTCTCTGTCACAGACCAGTTGAACCAGGGGAAGCAGCTACGTGGCTTGAGGTAGACCAGGGACGGGCATTAGCCATCTATGACTAAAGCCGACTGCGCAGTCTGGACTAGGACCTCGATTTCCGCCTTCGGGGGCTCCCTCCCGCTCTGAGAAGAAACC
Organism: Anoura caudifer; assembly: GCA_004027475.1. Classification (NCBI taxonomy): domain Eukaryota; kingdom Metazoa; phylum Chordata; class Mammalia; order Chiroptera; family Phyllostomidae; genus Anoura; species Anoura caudifer. Next base: position 111,184 of record PVKU01004054.1, read on the forward strand.
GGGAGGAGGAAGTGGAGAGGGAGGAGTCCTCGCCGGGAATTCAGAAGTGTTTTTAGGAAAGAGGCGAGGCATGGTCTGCGCCCTTCCATACGCACTCCTGGATGGAGCCAGCTGAGTCTCCACCTCTTGCCGGTCCTGGCCTGTCACCAGCTGCTGGAATGTGGAAGATTCTGATCCCCACTCCGGAATGGACCCGGAGTGCCGGCTTTGGGAGCACATACACTAAAAATTGGAGCGGATCTGGAAATTAGGGGTTTGGAAATGGATGGGCAGGAAGCCTCCTTTTGGACTGTAAGCATCCGGGAGCACTTTATCTACAAGAGGTTGGGGAAGGCTAGATTGTAAAATACCTGAGGAGGGGTCGAGAGAGGGGGTTTATTAATCCAGGACTGTAAGGTGTGGTGCTGGAGCACCACAGTCCAGTCCAGCTGTGCCTCCTGTGTCTTCTAGGTGCCCCCTTGCTCAGAGATCTCTGTGCTGTGTGCCATGAGTGTGGCTGCTAGGCTCAGAGAACTGACTGTTCTGGAGCTGGCACAACTGAGGGGAGCACCCCGGCTAGAGCATCAGAAGAAAGACAGGGTCTATAAAACTCAGTATATCCCTGGCTGGTGTAGCTCAGTGGATTGAGCGCAGGCCTGTGAACCAAAGGATCGAGGTTCAGTTCCCAGTCAGGGCACATGCCTGAGTTGCAGGCCAATTCCCAGCAAGGCACGCAAGGGAGGCAACCACACATTGATATTTCTCTCCCTCTCTCCTTCCCTTCCCCTCCAAAGATAAATAAATGAAATGTAAAAAAGAAAAAAAAGTCATTAAAAAAAAATAAAGCTCAGCGTATCTGGCAGCAGTGTAGCAGAATTCCTTACATGAGCCAAGAGAAGGGAGTTGTGGATATATTTTTTAAGGATTCTATTTATTTTTTTAGAGAGAGGGGAAGGGAGGGAGAGAAATATCAATGGGAGAGAGAGACATCAAGCAGATGCCTCTTGTACGTGCCCTGACCAGGGACTGAACCTGCAATCCAGGCATGTGCCCCAACTGGGAATCAAACCAGTGGCCTTTCATTTTGTGGGATGATGCCCAACCAACTCAGCCACACTGGTCAGGGCTGGATATTTCTTTAGATGAAAATTTTGTACCTCAAAAGCTCAGCTCAGAGCTTGCAAGAAAGATTTGAGTGTGGATCCCTGAAATTTTCGCTGTCACTCAGGCCTGAGTCATTTTCCATTGTGGAAAGGTGAGAAAACCACAAGACACTAACCAATTGAAAAGGAGGCTAGGGAGTCCCAAGCTGTATGTAAAATAAAACCATCAGTCATATGGACAGTGGTAGAGTGGAGAGTGGGTTGCTACGATGCAGGATGGGAAATTCCATGGCCCTGCTGTGCATCCCTCAGGGATGGCAGTTGGAATCCTCCTCCACTTTGGAACCGTAGAAAGAAACTTCCTCCTTTAAAACCCTGGTAGAACAGTCCAGTGCCTCCAGTCCAGGTGCCTTGTTTTATAAGTAAATAAACTGAAGGAGGTTCACCTGGAGAAAGGGCTGGAACTGAGGTCACTGCATCCCAGTCAGTGTGTGTGTGTGTGTGTGTGTGCGCGCGCGCGTGCGTGGGGGCTGAACAACTTGGGAAGAGGAAAGAGCAAATTTTCTCACTCCCAGGCTGGAGCTCAGAGCCATCTTGAGGAAAGGAAGCATAGTGCCATCCCTGTGTCTACCCCCACACGGTGAACAGAACCCTCTCCCTTCCTGCCCTGGCACTAGAGCCTGCCGGGCTTTCCTCCCGCCCCTGGCCCCCTTCTCACCCTGGCCCTCCTCCCTGGGGCACTCCTTCCTATCCCCAGCCTCTCTTTGGGCCTGAACACACCCTGTCTTTATTCCTGTCCTCCAGCCCTCATTTACCCCATTTTCTGAGCCCACAGCATTTGTTCTTACCAGCCTTATGGGTTTCCCACCATCCCCAACAAGGTCAGTGCTAGTTTTCTCTGCTCTGTGCTCTTCTCCACCCAGGAGCCCTTTGGAAAGTTGCGGAAGCAAAAAGGCTTCAGTTCCCACACCTCCCCCAATACCGTTTTCCTGTTGCAGCCTCAGCCTTGATCCTCAGCACCAAGGAGTTGCTGGCTGCTGAACCGCAGCAGGTTCTAAGTGAAGAGCATACTGCTGGACTCCACCCTGTGCTCTCGTCTGTCTCCCTGATTTGTCCCCATCAGATGATTTAAACTTAGGGGGCTCTAAAGCAGCAGTCAGGGAGAAGCTTGGCTGGCCTGGGCACAAGGTTATTCTATCAGAGACCTTCTGGTGAGAACTCCCTTGGGACTCGGGACAAGGCATTAGTCAGCTGTGATGTCAGCTTTGCCTGTGACCCTCCCATTCCAACCAGGCCTATGTGACCTCAACAGGAAAGGAAGTAAGGCTGACGCAATGGGACCCAGGGAGTTGAGTAGAAGAACGTTCTTTCGGTGCCCTGACTGCCCTGGTCCATACTCCACCTTTCTGATAAAAATCCAATTCCTGGGGAAGTGGGGGAGGGGCTGAGTGGCAGAGCTAAATTTTTGCACTGAACACCCACACAGCAGGGAGGCGGCCCACAAACCTGCCTGCTTGGTGCTTGTGGGGCAGGCTCGTTCAGGAGGCTACCTGTGCAGCCTGGGTCAAGAGCTAAGGGCATGTCACAGTGGTTCCTCACGATGTCTGAGATGTGCGGGGCTGGCCCCAAGTCCTCTACCAAGGGCATTAATGTTGGACAGGCTGCCCTTCCCCTCCCGCCCACTGGTGGCCAGGCTCCAGTGTGCACCAGTCGTCACACTTTTCACCCTACAGCGGATCATGGCCATCAGCCAGGGCAGAGTGGCAAAGTGGGCTGCCTTCTCCAGGACACTCACCGCCCTGCCTAACTTAAAGTGCTGGGACCAGGCTGAGCAGTTGAGAGGTAGCTCTGCTGTACACAGGAGCCCTTCCTCCGATCCCTCCCTCTTTTCCTGGCCCCAGACCTTGTGCCTGCGGTTGCCTTGGTTTTAAGGTACCTTTAGGGCCTCACCTGGACTTGTGAGGCCCTAAATCAGGGGGCAGAGAGCCCCCCAATGATTCTGCCTTTGCTGTCTCCATCCACAGCATGGAGAACCAGGTACAGTAATGGGCTCTTCTCATCAGGCTCGAGCTCTGTCAGTTTCCAAAGTCCATCCCAGGGGCCGTTTTTCAGGGCGGCCCATCCAAGGGCTCACCGCTCTGCCTGAGCCGTTCATGGCGGTAGGGCGGGTTGCTTGAGAGTCTGTGCTGGCCTGTCTTTCAGGACGAGCCTGTGGAGTGGGAGACACCTGACCTTTCTCAGGCTGAGATTGAGCAGAAGATCAAGGAGTACAATGGCCAGATCAACAGCAACCTCTTCATGAGCCTGGTGAGTTGACAGCCTGGGAAGGGAGGTAGGGGAAGCCAGGAATCCAGCTGTGGGCCCGATGCCCAATGGGGTCACAGTGGGTGGGCCCAAGCAGTGGTTTATTCGCACCCAGCCTAGCCCCATGGGGGATGGCAGCACCCAAATCTGTTCCTTCTCACTGGAACCTAGTCATGGTTCGGTTCTCTTCTCCAGAATAAGGACGGCTCCTACACAGGCTTCATCAAGGTTCAGCTGAAGTTGGTGCGCCCCGTCTCAGTGCCCTCCAGCAAGAAGCCCCCTACCTTGCAGGACGCCCGGCGGGGCCTAGGGCGGAGCACAGCTGTGAAGCGCCGTACCTCCTTCTACCTACCCAAGGATGCTGTCAAGCACCTGCATGTATTGTCACGCACGCGGGCACGAGAGGTCATCGAGGCCCTGCTGCGCAAGTTCTTGGTAGTGGATGACCCCCGCAAGTTTGCGCTCTTCGAGCGGGCTGAGCGCCATGGCCAAGGTGGGCTTTCCACCTCATCCCACCTTGGGCGAGGGCGTATATGCACGTACCTGTGCATGCAGGGGCTGAGGGGACTGAGCCTGCCTCTAATCAGACGCTCCCTTCCCCCTCCCTGCTCCGCAGTGTACCTCAGGAAGCTGTCGGATGATGAGCAGCCCCTGCGGCTGCGGCTCCTTGCAGGGCCCAGCGAGAAGGCCCTGAGCTTTGTCCTGAAGGAGAATGATTCTGGGGAGGTGAACGTGAGTACACAGCCCCTTCCTTTCTTGGCTGTCACAGGGCAGGCCGAATGGGCTGCCGTCACAGTGAGGCATGGAGGGGGAAAGGGGTGAAGGGCAAGCCCTGCAAAGCCTTTCCAGGAGTGTGAGCCTTGTGGCTGAAAGGAAGGCCTTCTGGCCAGTTGTACCAAGGTCTAGGGCCTATCTTAAGAAGCCAGGAGACTTGTCTTGGTGCCCGGCTCTTTCCGTCATGGAAAGTCCTCAGGCAATGTAGGCATCCATCTGACAGTCGGTGATCCCAGACCAGATCAAAGCCGCCCAGATGGACCCGGGATGCCCTGGAGGCTCTCCTTCAGGCGCTGGGGCTTTTTACCTGGAAGCTTCCTGGCTCCAAGGTACTGGATCCATGGAGTGAGATTAGACTCAGAGTGTGGCGTGACCATGGGTAACTGGGAACATCTGGTTTGGTTGCCCGTCTATCAGGTGACTGCCCTGCTTTGTGGGACCTGTCTTCTACACAGACTTGGTGGGAATCCTAGCACAGACTATTTGGGCAAGAACCTAATATTAGAAATTCCTGTCCCAGCTGTGTGACTGTGATGTTCTGGTCTTCTTTGGGGAGGGCTTGCTGGCGTGGCCATGCCTGTTGCAGCCTTTGTCACCCTTCCCCCTGCAGTGGGATGCCTTCAGCTTGCCTGAACTACACAACTTCCTGCGCATCCTGCAGCGGGAGGAAGAGGAACACCTCCGCCAGATCATGCAGAAGTACTCCTACTGCCGCCAGAAGATCCAGGAGGCCCTGCATGCCTGCCCCCTGGGGTGACCTCTTGCACCCCTGGGTGGAAGGAGAGTAGGCAGCACCAAGGGCATGCCGTGTGAGTGTGACAGGGCCCGTGTGGCCTGAGGAATGAGTGTGCATGGAGGCCCTCATCTTGTTGGCGGAGTAAACCCAGAGAACCGCAGAGGAGATGGCCTGTGTCCACCGGGCTGAAGCAGAACATGGCTCTGCCCCTCTGCCATTCACGCACTGAGTCATGGTGGGCCAGGCGCGCCCTGGGAATCAGCTCCAGTCTTGCAGCAGGGGTAGAGCAGACAGAAACCTCCATAATCCGTGTCTCAGATATGAGAATCTTGGAGACCCAACAAAGGGAATAGGGTCATGTTTGCAGGGGTGAGGACCCTCATCTATGGGGAAAGGTTGTATGTTTTAGGTCTTGCGTGGGGTCTCAGGACAAGCCCTATCAGAGCCAGGAGTGGGTGTTCAAGATGAGTCAGGCATCAAGGAAGCGTCTAGGTTTCCCCCACACATCCCCCAGCGGGATGTGTGCCCGCTGGCTCTACACACATCCTGGAGTCAGGGCGTGCTGGCTCACGGTGCAGCAACAGTGCCTCGGTGCCTCCTCCAAGGAGGATGTCCCTGGGCCCCGGGTCTGTGTGAGTGTGGACGCTGGCCCAGGTCTATGCCTTGTTTGCCGGTCAAAGCCAGGGTCTTTATTTCGGGTATTTTTGATGATGTGTGTGAATATATACTATTTTGTGGCCTCAGCTGAATGCCTCCTGTGGGGAAAGGGGTGGGGGTGATGGTCATCATCAGGGCTTGGGGCCTGAGAAAATTTGGCTGAATAAAGATTTAAGAATTGCATTTGGACTCTCTGTTATGGGCCCTCAGCCCCAGTTGCCCTTTATGCCAGTGGCTGCCAAGGGTGGTGGACAGTCTCACAGACCACCTTTTTTCCAAGGTCACCATTGGGCCAACTCCTGAAGAATTTGAGGTACAGATACATGTAAGTCGTTGCTTAGCACACTGGGGCTGAGATCTTGGTGGGGGCAAAAATATTAGCTGCAGTTACGGCTGAGGGAAACCACACACCCCGCAAGCTGTGAGAGGCGCTTCACCAAATATTTACCAAGCCACTGCTGTGGGCCAGACGCTCGCGCTCACGGCCCGGAAAGCACAGCCGTCAATTCTTGCCTTCACGAAGCCATACCTTACGGCGGGTTTGGAAAGACAACTAAATTTCAGTTCTTCAGACCTGAATGTGGCTATATGACAACTGGCCAACTCCTCAATTTCCCAGTTTAGTTTCTTCTACACGTGTGACAATGGTGATCACAAAATCAGTGTGGGGATAGAATGTGGCTAGACAGGCACCGCGCGGCAGGGCCTGGGGCCAGGCCCCGGAGAGCTGGTATAGGGGAACCCTGGTTATTGGGCAGGCCCACCGTACCTGGCCTGGGGGCGGCACGTCGGATACACCACACACGCCAAAGAAGCCCGCAGGACTACCCAGCCACCGCTTTCCTGGGTGGAAGCCGCCCCAGCTGGGGAGTGTGGCCTGCCGGGACCTGACGTCTCGCAGTGCATGCTTGGATGCCTAATGTATGAGAGCGCCTATTGGTCCGCTCTGGGACGGACGACAGCAGCAGCCAATCAGAAAACAGCGTGAAGAACGTGCGGAAACGGAAATGAGGTTTCCGTGGAGACAGCGGAGCCTGCGGAAGACGGCAGCGGCTGTACCTTGGCTCCGAGGCCGAGGCAGGGCATGGCTACGCCGATGGCCCTGTGAAAGCAAAGCGGCCGCGGGGTCCGCCATGCGCCGGCGGCCCTGACATGGGTGCCAGCGGCTCCAAAGCTCGGGGCCTGTGGCCCTTCTCCTCGGGAACGGGGGGCGGTGGCCCGGAGGCGGCAGCTGCCGAGCAAGCTTTGGTGCGTCCGCGAGGCCGAGTCGTGCCCCCCTTCGTATTCACGCGCCGCGGGTAAGGGCGCGATTCCGCCCCGGGCAGGACAGGAAGGCGGCAGGTGCCCGCGTCATGCGTAGCTCCCGCGGCTGTATCTCCTGCCCCGAGCTAGGACGAGTCCCGTATCTCAGGCCGCCTTTGGAGCAAGGGATGCGAAAGCCGGCCAGTAGGTTCCTAAAGGCCTGGCTGCTCTTAAGGTCTACCTAGAAGAAAATTGGGCCTGTAGGTTGTCCCTGGAGGCACCTTTATGCACGCTAGAGCTAAGATAGGCCTGTCCGAGACTGGAGGGCCTCTTCCCTTTATGCCTTCACGTCCAGCTTGCCAGTTGAAGGCTCCTATCCTCCCTCCCCAGCGATTCTTATGACGGGAGAATGACTCTTCGTTTCGGCTGTTAGTTACGGTTTCCCACAGTGGTGAGGTTGGACCTCTGAGGGTAGGGGTGGGGAAAGCAGGACTGGATCTTAATGTTGGGGGTGGGGCCTACAGAAAAAGAACCTCACCCAGATATGGTCTCCCGATCTGGAGCAGTGACTTCCTCCCGCTCCCCAGATATCCGGACAGGAGCATTAGACTGACCTGGCCCTGATGGTCCCCTGGGGACTGACACTCACGTGATGCTAGAGATTTGGCTGTAGATACTTAGGGACACCCAACAGTGGGGGCTTGGCTGCACCAACCACCGGGAGTGAGTGGGAAGGATGCAGCTTTTCTCCCTTTAAGGCTCCCTCCTAGCATCTGCTGGCTCAGGCCACACCCCACTTCTTGTTTCCTTCTAGTAGGCTGCAGACCCTAAGCAGGAGATTTTGCAGGCATGTATCTTCCCTTCCTCCCTCCTTTTGGGGATGGGCACGCTTCCTGGTGGTCTTTGGCATTTACCATGACGAGATGTGAGGCTCCAGCCCAGTCTGTCCCCCTTCTCCTACACAGCTCCATGTTCTATGACGAGGATGGAGATCTGGCTCATGAATTCTATGAGGAGACAATCGTCACCAAGAATGGGCAGAAGCGGGCCAAGCTGAGGCGGGTGCATAAGAACCTGATTCCTCAGGTGAGAGGCTGGGCAGTGGTTACAGAGCCTGTGTTGCGTGTGTTGAGGCAGACCCTGGCGGGGTCTGCTGTCATGGTGTGGGCTTTTGGGGGAGGAGCTGGGAAAAACAGGAAGGCTTCCTGGAGTGGGGGCACTGAGATGACCCTCACTAGCCTCTGTTTCCATGGCAGGGCATCGTGAAGCTGGATCCTCCCCGTATCCACGTGGATTTCCCTGTGATCCTCTATGAGGTCTGAGCCTGGGGGGTTGCAGGCCTGAGCGCCTCCTGCCTCAGCAAGACACCCTCAGGCTCAGGGTGGCTTCCATTGAGGCACCTAGGCTGAAGCCACAATCCTGAATAAACTCCATAGGCCTGGAGTCTTCAGCTGTGAGCAGGGCAGTTCTGCAATGTTGGTTGGGTGCTGGTTTGTGGACAAGAGGTGGCTGGTGAGGGCTAATGACAGAGTCACCAGCCCACCTTCCCCAGCAGTCCCAACAAGGCACATGGCAGGGCATACGCTGATCCGGAACCCCTGGCCCCTGTGCCCTTGCCGGGCCTGCTTTCTTCCAAGTTTGCCCAGGGCCCAACCCTGTTAGGGGCTACAGCACTTTACAAGGTCTGCCTTCTTCCAGCCCCTGGGCTGTGGGAGCTGTACACAAGTGGGAACTTCCTTTCCCTCACTTCCTTTACCCCTTCGTGGGAGCTTTTCGGCCGTTTGCTACCTCGATTCCTCCTCTGTTGGACAGAGGCTGGGGGCAACGCAAGCCTGATTCTTCCTACCCACCTGCCCCTGTTCCCACCCCGAGATGGATGGACGGACAGTCTGCTATTGATAGAAGGAGGAACTGGTATGGGAGGCATCTCCCTCTGCCCCTGACTGGGCCGATCCCACAGCAATGAGTTGTCCCGTGAAGTCGTGCTTCCCTCCTTCCCCGAGTTGAGAGGGCACAGGATGGGGTCGGGAAGGGCCGTGGATGCCTGTGCCTACCCAGCTGCTCCATCTAACCTCCCTTTTGCACCAGCCATCCCCTGCCCCCCCCACCCCCACACACAGATTGAGAGGACACCATCTGCCACCCTGTGGTGAGGGACGGTACCCTAGGGCGGGTACCAATCGCTCCGAGCCCACTACCCCTTCCCCTGCAGTAGGTCCGAACCTTCAGGATCAGTCAGGAGAAAGTACTGGAGCCCCTGGGTAGGGACAAAGGAGAGAACAACCATACAAGGATTACTTAAAATGTGAAAGTTTGTAAATAGTCTAGTGCGTGACGTTGTTGGGGCAGAGTCTGATTTCTACGCAGAAATTACTTTTTTTTCATTGTTTAATTCCTTACTGTGCAAGCTCTGTGCTTCAAGACTGGGAAATGGTGTGGGGAGGGTGGCCCCCAATCTAGGAAGGCTGTTATGTTATTTGTTCAGTTTCAATAAAATTATTTGTAGACCCTGCATACAAGAGTGGCATCCTCTTGGACTGTGACACCCAGCATCTAGACCACCACCTGGGGTCAGTAGGTGCCGCCCTCCTCCCCAACTCTAGCAAGGCCCCAGGGTTAGCCGAGTCCAGCCTGCCGCCATCCCAGCTATGACCAGCAGGTGGAGGTGTATTTACACAGACCTCACCAGAGGGCTCCTCTGGATGGAGGGCCAGTCCGTCTGTATTGTTTTCAATAGGTGAGGACCCTGGGATGCTTCATTAGGGATTGGCCTCATCTGCCTAGCTTGAGGTGAGACCATGACCTCAGATGGGTCTGGCGCAGCTGTCCTGTCCCAGCAGTGCCAGCTCACCCTACATGAGGCCACAGCCTGAACCCTATGGACCTCAAGGCCCAACCTTAGGTGGCATCACGCCCTTGGTCTACTGCCAGCTCTGCATCCCAAATCCACCTACCTCCTCCCAGGGATGCCTGTGGATCCCGCCAGGGGAGGGGACTTGGGGCCTCTGTTCCAGCAGACAACGCCCAGCCACCCAGTACTTCCTGAGCTCCCTGCCTCCAGTTGTCCCACCTGCAACGGGCCCCCTGTGGACATGCAGCCTGCTGTACGGCTGGTTCACTGCTAGGCCCAGCCCTTGGCCATTAGCCCAAGTCCCAGTCAGGGAGGAAGAAGGGAGTTCAAGCACACAGGCTTCTGGGCCTGGGGAGTTGGTCTGCTAGGCTTTTGGAGGGTTAAACTGTCAAGTCGGGCAGCATCACGCTGCGCAGCCTAGGCTGACAGCGCTTCGGGCACCTGCCCATTTCCCAATAATGTGTCAGGCATAAGGCCCCACCCTCCGCTGTCCCACCTACTGACTGCTCCAGGGACAGGCTTCTGCCATGCCAGATGGTCTCCTATCTCCTGTCACCACTGTCCTCGGGTGGGAGAACTCCCTGTTCTGACCCCGAAGCTGGAAACAATGGAGGTCAGGCCGCGCTTCCCCATTCCCTCCCACTGGGCTGTGCGCACTTCCTTCCTGAGGGCTGCTGGAGGAAGTGTCCCTGCCCTGGGACAGTCTGGCCAGGTCTTTGTTTCCCCAGAGGCCCCCACCCTTGAAGCTTCCAAAGCCAGTGTCCCTTGTGGAGCCAGCACAGCGGTACAGGGACACTACCCTCCCACGCCATGTCTTGGCCTCCTTGGTCCTCAGGGGCGGACTCCAGGGTCTGTGCCCACCTCCCCCAGACACCAACTTTACTCAGCCTCTGTGAGGAATGAGGCCCTGGGCATCAGAGAAGTGGGCCAGTAGGGGAAAGGTGGGGCGGGGGGCAGGTTCAGAGTGATCTGAGGGTGTGCAAGTTCATCTGCCCCTTGCTGGGACTCCACTGTAGCCTCCCCGAGGTCAGCGCATTATGGGCCCCTCCACCCCACAGGACTAAACATGCCCCTTTCCTCACGCATGTTGTGAGCAGCCCCCTGCTCTACAGTCGCGGTGCAGTCCACCCAGGAATGTCCTCCTGCAGAAACCTCCCACCCTCTCTGCCGCACCTCGCACCCCCCACGGTCACACACATCAACAGTACCGCTCCATCATCACACTTGGGACACTTCCTTCCCTTGGGACACTTCCGCTCCCAGTGGAAAAGAATTGACTCAGCTCCTGGAATTTCTCCCAGCCCCGCCCTCAGATACCCCTCCTTCCCTTCTTCATCACCTGCCTGTGGGAAGTCAGCTGAGCATCCCCCAAGTAGTCTGACCCCCCCAAACTACCACCTCTGGGGCCCTTCCACTCACAGGCTACTGGATTTTAGAGTGGGTCTCAACCCCAAGGGAAAGGTGGCAAGAAAGCATTCAGTGTTAAGGAAGCTGCCGGCGTGGGGGAGGCTGGCACCTGAGTGGGGTCCCACAGCCTTCCTGTCACCTGGCACAGTTCTCCCTGGTCGGGGCCTACTGGAGGAAGTGTGGGGAGGGCAGCCAGCAGGGGAAACCGTAGGGAAACAGGGTCAGAGCGGTTCCCTCCCCCGCGCCACTCCCGGCCCTCTCCCTCAGAGGGGCAGCAGGAAGTGAGGAGAAAGGGCTGGGGTGGGAGGCGGGAGCCGGTGGGAGGGGGATGGGGTTTATCAAGTCGCCGGCAGACTGCCCAGTGGGCTGGAGAGGCTCATCCCGAGAACCAGAGCGGCCTCTCACCTACGGGCCGACAGACTCCCACGCAGGTGAGCCCAGCGCGGACCACGCGATGCGTCTGTGCCCCCCGTATCGGCGCTCGCAGCAGCGCTCTCTGCCTCTCCCCTATTGCTTGCGGGCCGGGGGAACGGCTGGCGGTGCAGATCTCGCACCTTTGCCCAGCCGAGCACCGCAAGGGGAGAAGATCTAGGAAAAGGCAAGGAAGTCTCGCCCCAGCCCAGCTGCAAGCCCGCTTCCCAGGGGGAGGGGCTCGCGGAGAGGGTAAAGAGGGCTCAGGATTCCGGGTTGAGGCCCGGGGGAGCCCCTGTGGCGGGGCCGGCATTCTCCCCGGTCCCACCAGGAACTTCTGCAAGGGCAGCAGCTTCCTCAGGGTTGAAAGGAAGCCTTGGGGATCCCACAGGCCCACCCCCCACCCCACCCCGAGACTGGGCAGGAGGGGACAGGAGCCCAGGGGTTGGCCTGTTCCTGGGGCGGGAGCGGGGGTGCCCTACCCTCAAGGCCGGCTGGCCTTACCGGCCCCCAGTCGGCCAACAACTCGTGTTGCCAAGGCAACCACTGCTTCGGACCAACCCAGAAAGGGCTAAGAGGCGGGCGCTCTGCCCCGTTCCCGGTCAAGCAGGGGGCGGGTCTCCCCTTCAGACCTTGAACGGAGGAGAGCCCCGACCTGTAGGGGTCCTACTGTCGTGGGAGGCTGGAGACCGGTACTGGTTACCGTCCCGCTTTCCACACCGAGGGAGCCCCAGGGCTGGGGGCTTCACTCCAGAGGTGCAGAGCCAGATCCAACCAAGGCCACGGGGGTCCACAGCACCTCCTCGCGGCTGAGCGGGGGAATACCACTACTTTATTCCCTCCTGGATCCTGGTCCTTTGGCTGTCCCTTTAAGGGGCTGGCCGCGCCGCGGAAGGAATGTACCACGGGCTGCAGGCTGCGGGGGGGGGTAAACTCGGGTTGACTGGCTCTCGCAGCTAAGACTCCAGAAGAAGTCCGCGATCGAAGGGGACTCGCTGTCCCAGATGAGTGGCTACGTTCCTCGGCGGAGGATTTGGGAACTCTGAAGCCCGAAACGCGGCACTGGCGGCGAGAAAATGGGGGCACACCTCCCGCCACCGTCGCCAGTCCTGCTCCGGGCCCGCCTCCGCGCTGGATTCTTAAAGGGCCCTGGGGCCCGGGGGCGGAGCCAGCAGAGGCGCCGAGCCGGGGCAGTGCTTGGGCGAGCGGCCGGAGTGGGCTGGGCTGGGCCAGGGATGGCGGTGGCTATGGCACGGGTCCCGGCGGTACCCAGCGCGAGGTGAGGGCGGGCGGTGCAAGCCTGGCGGCTCTCTCCCCACTGCTGTGTTCCAAACCCCGAGGGGGGCGGCCCGGGGACCCCACCCCCACCGGGCCAGGCTCAGACCCCACGTGCGGGGCGGGGGCGGGGTCCGGCACAAAGGCCAGGCGGAGGGAGCTCTACCCCGACCCCCCTGGCGGCAGTCGGGCGCATTCCCGGTGACTGTGGAAGGAAGGGCCGGTCTGCCGGCGCCGCCGTGGGAGGTCCGCTGCCCCTTTGTCCTCGCGGGGCCTCCACTAAGCTTGCTAGAGTGTCTGCACTGGGGACAAAGTCTTGACAGCCTCCCTCTTCTGCCGGGCGGGTGCTACACAGATACCAGCTCCGTGGCTGCCCCCCAGCTTGCTAGCCGCTTCAGGAGCTGTGCCCTGCCTTAACGCAAATGCTGTCGTTTCTCTGGACCAAGAGTTTTTCGCCTGGTACACAGTGGGCCTCGGGTTCTGGGCTCTCTGAAACAGTGGGTGTGTTGGACGGCATGCGGGCAGGTGTGGTCTCTAGGCAGCGCGCCACTTGTAGCTGAATTCGTCCAAATCTCAGCCCTCCGAGACCTGGTCCTCTCGTCGCTATAAGCCACCTGCTCCAGGAAAGAGACCTATGCTCCGGCAGTGAGTTCCCAGGGTGTCTTGCCTGCTCCTCGGTGGCCTGTGGTCTCTCAGACCTGTAACAGCCATGCGCCAGGGTCTGAAGAGCCCTAGGCACAGTGCCCCATCCACATGCGCTCTGGGAGTGTGGATGGGTTTGGGGTTGGCACCTCCAGGATTCTCTAGACTGATTTGCTCTCTCCACCCTTCTCTCAGTTCCTGAGCTGGTGCCAGGCAGGTGACACCGTCTTCCTGTAGCCCCCAGCATGTGGGCAGGCCTGAGCCCCGCCGGCACACTGGCCCTGGTGTTGACGGCATGGGCCACGGAGCTCCAGCCCACAGCGCCACCCATCTTCACGGGCCGGCCCTTTGTAGTAGCGTGGGATGTGCCCACCCAAGACTGTGGGCCACGCCTCAAGGTGCCACTGGACCGAGAGGAGAAAGCCTTCGATGTGAAGGCCTCACCTAACGAGGGTTTCGTGAACCAGAACATCACCATTTTCTATCGGGACCGGCTGGGCCTGTATCCACACTTTGATTCCGCGGGGAAGCCTGTGCATGGCGGCGTGCCGCAGAACGTCAGCTCATGTGCACACCGGAAGATGATGCAGGACCACGTTGAGCACTACATTCGTAGACAGGAGCCTGCAGGGCTGGCGGTCATCGACTGGGAGGACTGGCGGCCTGTGTGGGTGCGCAACTGGCAGGACAAGGACGTGTACCGCCAGTCGTCACGTCAGATGGTGGCCAGCCGCCACCCCGACTGGCCACCAGACCACATCATCAAGCAGGCGCAGTACGAGTTTGAGTTCGCTGCCCGGAAGTTCATGCTGGACACGCTGCACTTTGTCAAGGCAGTTCGGCCTCAGCACCTCTGGGGCTTCTACCTCTTCCCGGACTGTTACAACCACGACTACGTGCAGAACCGGGATACCTACACAGGCCGCTGCCCGGACGTGGAGGTCTCCCGAAACGACCAGCTGGCCTGGCTGTGGGCCGAGAGCACGGCCCTCTTCCCCTCGGTATACCTGGATGAGATACTGGCTTCCACTGCCCATGGCCGCAACTTTGTCAGCTTCCGCGTTCAGGAGGCCCTTCGGGTGGCTCGCACCCACCACGCCAGCCACGCCCTCCCAGTCTACGTCTTCACGCGGCCCACCTACAGCCGCACGCTCACAGGCCTTAGCGAGGTACGTGCCTCCCAGGGTCCTGTCTTCTGCCTGGAGAGCCGCTGCTGCTCCACTTACCAGAGGGCTCCTGCCCCTTCCTGTGCTTGCTGCTCCGCATCCCCTCCCCTTTGTCCCTCTGTAACCTTGCCATGGGGTGGCATCATCATCTCTGTTTTGCAGATTACAAAAATAAGGCTCAGAAATGCTGAGAAATTTCCCCAAAGCTTGCCAGCAAATCTAGGGCAGAGCAGGGACGTGGGCCCAGGCATTCTGACTTCGGAGTCTGTCTCAGTGGATATATCCTGGGCTCCGGTGGGCCTTTGGCTTGAGAAACGAAGGCACAAAGAGGGCATGGAAATGGCTTATACGCTTAGGAGAAAGTGAAATGGAGCCTCTTCCTGGGATTGAGAAAGAGGGCTGGGCCAGGAGGTGGTCACCAAGTCAGAACAGGCTGGGACCTGCCCACCCTGTCTGTCCCCTTCCCTGTGGTCTCACTTCCCCTGGTGACCGGCCCCTTCCCACACAGATGGATCTCATCTCCACCATTGGCGAGAGTGCTGCCCTGGGCGCGGCTGGTGTCATCCTCTGGGGCGATGCAGGGTTCACCACCAGCACGGTAAGTGAGACCCCCCAGCCTACTGGGTCTGCAGAAAGAGGGTGAGTGTTGGGCTTTTGGCTCCCAACCTCAAGGTGAGCAGACCTAGTCCGCCCCTTGTCTGTCTCCCACCCAAGATATCCCTGGTCCTGACAGAGAAGATGAGGCCCCCTCCCTGGCCTGCCCTGCTGGGCTGCAGCCTCTCTTGCCTCCCCCGTCGCTGTAGGAGCAGGGACAGTGAAGGCTCAGGCACACGTGTGTGTGTACACACGTGTGTGTCAGAGAAAGTGTAGTCACTGCATTGTGGACGCAGAGTTTCCACCTGGGTCTGGGCTGAGGCAGCTGACCCTGATTTCTGGCCTCTGCCCCCAGGAGACCTGCAAGTACCTCAAGGATTACCTGACGAGGCTGCTGATCCCCTACGTAGTCAACGTGTCCTGGGCTGCGCAGTATTGCAGCTGGGCCCAGTGCCACGGCCATGGGCGCTGCGTGCGCCGAGACCCTAGCTCCAGCTCCTTCCTGCACCTCAGTGCCAGCAGCTTCCGCCTCGTGCCTAGCCATGCACCCGGTGAGCCCCCGCTGCGACCGGAAGGGGAGCTCAGCTGGGCCGACCGTGACCACCTGCAGAAGCACTTCCAGTGCCAGTGCTACTTGGGCTGGGGCGGCAAGCAGTGCCAGTGGGACCGTAGGCAGGCGGCCGGGGGGGCCGGGGGGGCCTGGCCTGGGTCCCACCTCGCCGGTTTGCTGTCTCTGGCCACCATAGCCCTCGCCTGGACTTTATAGGGCTCTCTCACCTGGCTTCCAGGCAAGCTGGCCTCTGCCACAAGTGTTCTGCCGGGCATATAGGAGCCTGCAAGGGGTGGGCGAATGAGTCCAGAGTGGGCAGAGCCCCTGGGATGCTCTCACCCCCCTGTTCTAAGGGGGAGGGGCAGTCCCCTGAGAAGCCCCTCCTCTCCATGCCAGAGAGGAAGAGGGGTATGGCCGGGGGGTGCCTGACCCTACTCCCCTGCCCCAGAATGGTTTATTATTATTATTGTTATTATTATTATTATTTTGGGGTCTCTTTTGTAAATTAAATATGAAACAACTACTTCTGTGCTTGGGCTGTCTGCACTTGGGCCAGGGTGTGAGAGTGATTCCAGAGTCTTCCATGAGGTTGGAGCCCAGCTCTGTTCCTATGAAACCCTCTGCTAAGGACTTCTTGTCTGTAACTCTGTTCACTGGGACCCAGGGGCCTGGGGCTGCCCGCTCTGCAGCTGGCCTGCTGGAGCAGCAGCCGCTGGGAGTGGAGGGACACACGCTAGCCAATGCCAAGGACCTTGCGTTCTCCATATGGATTGGAATGCAGTTGAGCCCCACCTTCTGTGAGGGACGGGACTCACTGTGCCGCTCCTGCTGGCCCCTGTATCCCCAGCTGGGCCAGCGCCAGCCACCTCGCCTTGCCCACCCAGGGAGAAAGGGGGAAGTGGATGTTTGATCTTCCCTGGCTGGGCAAGCAGCCAGACCACCTCTCCCTGCTGTCCCCGCAGGCCAGGGCGTCTCCTCCACTCCCAGCTCCCGAGGACGGTGGACTCTGGCCACACACACCTCTCCCCTCTGGGTCACAGTCCTCCACAGGGTACGGTCAGAGGAGGCCGGCAGGGGTTGGGGTCCAAGTGCTGAGGTTCCATCCCCATCCCACCATAGACAGGTGATGGCGCAAGAAGGAGGCGCCCTCCGTGGTTGGCCCTGTCCTGCCCACGGAGAACGTGGCTGGTCCCCAACTGTCCCAGTGGAAGGAAGAAACAGACCAGCCCTGCCCCGCTTCACTGCCCTGCTCCGCACCTGGGATCACCCTGGGCAGTTGGGGGAGGGCTCTGCCCCACCCCTCCGCCGTCCCACTAGCACCTGGGCGTCCGTGTCCTAGTCAGAGGTGACTCAGCCCTGCCCTGAAGACACACTGGTTCTGGGGAGACAGGTTCTAGAAGCAGCCCCCTGGTGAGGAGGGCAGACCAGCCACAAGGACGCTGGAGGTCTCCTGGAGGACTCTCCACCAGGAGTTTGGAAGGCTGAGGGGAGGCTTGGTGTGAGGGATAAAGCAGGGGCAAAGGCTGGAGGGAGCTGAACTCCCTGGGACGGCCGCACGAGGCTGGGAGTGGACGGGCATCTGCCTCCGCGTCAGGTGAGGCAGGAGCAACAGCCTGCAGCAGGGCCTGCCGACCACCCCACAGTGGCGACTGGCGTGTTCGGTAAACCGCACACACATCTGCCAGTGCTGGGCCAGCTGCTAGGGGCACATCCTCGAGCCACTCCGACAGTGGCCTGGTCCCCACCTGTGGGGATGGCAGGAGGGAAGTGCCCAGTTGGCATGAGGACCGAGCCAGGTGCTGGGCCGAGAAGAGTGCTCTGTGAAGCAGCATGCAGGTGGGGGGATGGCAAGGTCTGGGAAGCAGAAGCAAGGCCCAGCAAATCAAGGTCTACTCGGGCAGGCGGCACAGCCGTCTCTCGTCCCTCTGGCTGCTGATGGCGGAGAACAGCGAGAAGGGGCTGTGGGAGTACTGGGAGGGGAGGTCAGGTCACCTGGTGGAGAAGGGTCCCGGGCGGGAAGAGCCCCCCAGTGCTCGTGGCTGTGCTTGTGGTGGGGAGAGGCCTGCCAGAGAGAAGATTCGGGTGTCGGTCAGTAGGCCAGGAGATGTTGGAACCGCGGGAGGGAGTGCAGCTGTGAGCCGTCCCCCTCAACATCTGTACCCTCCCCACACACAGGCCATCAAGGTACGCTTGTGACCTCCCCACACAGCTGGGACCTGCCCCACCTAGCTGGGACCTCTGCATACACGTAACCCCTGTGTGCGAGCGATGCTGTGAACCCCACATGTATGACCTTTACACAGCTGTGACCTCTCCAATATGAAACCTGTGACCACCTCCCATCACTTCCCCAGGGGGGCCTGGAGGACAGCCTTGGAGAAAGTGCAACTTGAGACAGAGCTGTCTTGTGGGTGGCTGTGGGACAGGGGTAGGTGGGGGATGGGGACTGAGGTGACTCAGCGTCCTGAGGTACACATAACCAGAGAGAACAGGAAGGGCTGGACCACGAAGCTGGACTGACCTGTCAGCAGCTGAGAAAGCACGTTCCTGAGAAGAACCAGTTCTGTATTCTTAGCCTCTGCACTGGCCTGAGATGGTTAGTCTGATGTGTGGCCTGGACAGTGGACACCAAGGGCCAGGTCACTTCTGTTGTTCTGGATACATGAGTCATTCAGGGGGCGGCCAGAGGGTTGTCTGGGGGTCTGAGGCATGTCCAGCAGTTGAGGCAGGACTGGAAAGCTCAGGAGCTTAAGTTGCCAGGCCAGTTAAAACATCTTTCCTCGTGCCTCAACCTGCTTGATTTTAGTCATTTAACAGCTTGACTACAGTGGCTCCATTTTACTTCTTCACTCTGTTCTCAGACCTGACACGCACCACTGGGACCCATCCAACCAGACCAACTCGCAGAAGCTGGCCTGTGGGCGGGGCCCTGGGGTGGGGGAGGGCTGCGGGCACCCCGGCTGCTTCCTGCCGGTTGGCCGTTGGAGCGTCTCCGTTGGACTGAGGCCAGCTTGAGGGTGCCGGCCTGCTGGTTGGCTGGACTGTGCCGATGGCAGCACTAGGCCTCGGGGGTACCAGGAGGTAGCAAGGAACCTCGGGGAGAGGGGTTCCAGGGCTGCCTTGAGCCCAGAACACACTCCGGGACCCGGCTTTCTGAAGAGGCGAAGCGGCCACCACCTCTGTGGCCAGATCCTGTGCCCAGCTTGCAGCTGATGCCCCCGATGCTCCCACAGCACCCAGCACCCTGGACCCTTCTCTCCAGGCCCTGCTAGCTTCCCCATCACGGCCATCCCGGAGGGAGGACCGAACCCATATGGCAGCCAGCTGCGCCACTGCCCTGATGACCACTGTGCTGGAGGGCCACTGGCTCCGGCTTGGACTGGGCCAGAGAGCCGGCCAGGCAGCAGTTTAACCTGCCCCAGGGGTCTGACGGCTCCCAGCCCGCCCCAACGGGCAGGCCTGAGCCTGGCACCTGGCAGGTCTCCACCGCTGGGTTCTGAATCAGCACACAAGTGCAACCAGGAAGGAGTGAACAAGCATGTAGTCACGGACACCCTGCGCTGGGCCCCGTGGTCACACTGACGGTCTCACAGTCACAAGACCCTGGGGCCGCGCACCCGGCCCAGGCGGGCACTGGGCCCTGCACTCACACAGACGCACTTGGTGGGGTTTGTGCGGAGGCCCAGGCGGTCACTGCCTGGGGCTCCGCGGTCACAGTCACTGACCCAGCAAGTGGACGGAGGTGACAGCATGGCCCTGACTTGAGGAGCGCAGAGCCTCCCACACACAGGGCCCTAAAGCGGGGGTGACACCCGGTGGGCAGAAGGTGTGGGGCCACAGGACTTTCGAGGCCCATGACAGTTCTCATTTGAATTTCTTAATAGAATAAAAATATATAAATAATGAGTATGTAATGGGTTCAGCCTGGATTTTATTTTAATGCCAACATAGTTGTAAAATATATTTTAAAATATTTTTGATTGAATCCCCAGTCAGGGCACAGACAAGAATCAATGAATGCCTAAATAAGTGGAACAACAAATCAATGCTTCTCTTTCTCTCTCCTTTCCTCTCTCTCTAAAATCAACAAGTACAATTTAAAAAAAATATTTTTCCGAGGAAGAGTCCCACCCACAAAGGCAAAAATGCCCAGGGCCCCCAAAGGTCATAGTGCAGCCAAGTGGGGCAGGCACACTCCCTGGGTGTCAGTCCCAAGACACCCAGATTTCAGTACCACAGACAGGCCTGCCCAGCAGGGCACCACCCAGACAGCCCCCACCGCACCCCAAAAGAAGCCCCGAAGCCCTGCCTCAGTGCTCGCGGGGTGGGAGGGGCCGCTTCCGGCCCAGGCCCCACCCCCTACCAAGCGCCCTTTGCTAGGGGTGGCGAGGCGGCTCTGATGCCTGGCCCAACCCTCAGCCCGCCCCCAGACTGGGTGGAGTGACCCCCTACAAAAAAAGCTCTGAGTTACCGGCAGCAGCTTCTTCCTCCAAGAAATTGGTGCAGCTGGGGCCAGAGTTGAGGAACAAAGAATCTTGCTGAGTCTTGCCGAGGCCCTCACCCTGGGGTCAGGGAGTTTGGAGGGTAAGGCTCTGCAGCCCTGAGGTCAGCAGGGACAAGTGGGCAGACTGGCGGGTGTACAGGAGGGCTGGGCTGACTTGGCCTTGGTCACTGAGCATCGCCTCCTCCAATGGCTGCTCAGGATTCCTGGGAGAAGGACAGGAAAGGCCCCGTATCAGTCAGGTCAGCCTGGGGGCCAGAGCCTACTTCTCTGCCACTCCTCTCAAGACAGATGCCATAGCTTCTGTGGCCCTTGGGAAAGTGGGTGGGTGAGCCCAGGCCAGGGCAGGGCTGGGGGGAGACTGGGCAAAGGCCTAGCCCAAGGGGCACCCCGATGTGCCCTCCAGGGACGGTGCTCCTTTTCGTGCCTCTCCTTTGCCCCCTGACCTCCCTGCGCCCTGTCAGACAATGTTTACCTGAAGCCATAGCAGGGGTCAGAGAGTTCAAGGCCCACACTCAGCCCTGCTTCCCCTGGCCAGGTTTCCCTAGACCTGCCCTGTGCCATGGCTGCCCACCTTCTCCCCACCTGCGCCCTCTTCCTGACCTTGCTCAGCGTGGCCCAAGGCACCAGGGGCCCCGTGGTACCCAACCAGCCCTTCACCACCGTGTGGAATGCAAACACCCAGTGGTGCCTGGAGATGCACGGTGTGGATGTGGACATCAGTTTCTTTGATGTGGTGGCCAACCCAGGGCAGACCTTCCTCGGTCCGGATGTGACCCTTTTCTACAGCTCCCAGCTGGGCACCTACCCCTACTACACGGCTGCTGGGGAGCCGGTGTTCGGCGGCCTGCCCCAGAACGCCAGCCTGGACGCTCACCTGGCCCGCACGTACCAGGACATCCTGGCCGCCATGCCTGCGTCCGACTTCTCAGGGCTAGCCGTCATTGACTGGGAGGCCTGGCGCCCACGTTGGACCTTCAACTGGGACACCAAGGACATTTACCGGCAGCGCTCACGGGAACTGGTGCAGGGGCAGCACCCCGACTGGCCAGCCCCCAGGGTGGAGGCAGCAGCCCAGGACCAGTTCCAGAGGGCTGCGCAGGCCTGGATGGCGGGCACCCTCAAACTGGGGCAGGTACTGCGGCCTCGCGGCTTCTGGGGCTTCTATGGCTTCCCTGACTGTTACAACTACGACTTTCTAAGCCCCAACTACACAGGCGAGTGCCCACCTGGTGTCCGTGCCCAGAACGACCAGCTGGGGTGGCTGTGGGACCAGAGTCGTGCCCTCTACCCCAGCATCTACATTCCTGCGGTGCTGGAGGGCACAGGGAAGGCACAGACGTATGTGCGGCACCGAGTGGGTGAGGCATTCCGTGTGGCTGTGGGTGCTGGGGACCCCAGTCTGCCGGTGCTGCCCTATGTCCAGATCTTCTATGACATGACGAACCGCTTTCTGCCACTGGTGAGTCTCCTTCTGCGACCCTGCCCGCCTTGTAGCCTACCTTGCTAGGCATTAGTTCCAGCAGCTGATGCCACACAGCCTCCTGGCATTTTCACCCACTCGTTCTGTGAATACCCATTGTGTGCCAAGGTCTGTGCTAGGTGCAGACTAGTCAGCACCCGCCAGAAGGATGCAGTGCCCACCTGCGTGGTACACACAGGCTGGATTGGGGATAGGTCGGCCTCTGGCCACCAAGGCCAGCACTGCCCCATGCGGGAGCTATGAATTACTGCTCTCACACAATGGTGTTACAGCAATCAGCTGTGCGGAGGGTGGGAGGACCCACAGAGCTCTGCTGTCCCTTCCCCAGGACGAGCTGGAGCACAGCCTGGGGGAGAGTGCAGCCCAGGGAGCAGCAGGAGTGGTGCTCTGGGTGAGCTGGGAGAACACAAAAACCAAGGTGAGCTCAGGCCCAGGGTGGAGGGTGGGGCAGAGGTTGCCTGTGGAGACCCTGGCCCATCCTTTCTGCCCCTGCAGTCCTGGCCGGCCAGCAGGGGAGGGCCTCAATGCCCTAGGTGGGCCCATGCATGGCCATGGTGTCCCTGACACTCCCCCTCCTATCCAGGAATCATGCCAGGCCATCAAGGAGTATGTGGACACCACACTGGGGCCCTTCATCCTGAACGTGACCAGTGGGGCACGCCTCTGCAGTCAAGCCCTGTGCTCGGGCCATGGCCGCTGTGCCCGGCACCCCAGCCATCCTGAGGCCCTTCTCATCCTCAACCCCACCAGCTTCTCCATTGAACTCACGCCTGGTGGCGGGCCCCTGACCCTACGAGGTGCCCTGTCACTTGAGGATAGGGAACTGATGGCAGTGGAGTTCCAGTGTCACTGCTACCCTGGCTGGAGGGGAGCAAGGTGTGAGCAGCATGGCACATGGTGACTGGCCACACACCAGGATGCACATGCTGAGCACCACCGAGGGCACTCGGGACCTGGCCAAGGCTTTCTCAAGTATAGGCACAGCTGCACAAGTCACGGTCACAGTCCGGAGTACACTCAGCCGCTGTCAGGAGCGTGTGCCTGCATATGCACGCGTGGTTACAGACAGGGGTAGTTGCATGAGTTCGAGTCTCTGTCACCCACCCAGCAGGGTCAAAAGCATCACCTGCAGTGACACTGACTGAGCCAGTCTTTAAACTGCAGCACTCGCAAGAACTGACATTTTCTGAGCGCCCACTCTTCATCAAGTCCTGTGCTAAGCATTTTAAGTAGGCTAACTCTTTCGGTCCTAACGCGATGCTATGAGGACACAGCAACACACAGGGAGGGAAAACCCTTTGGCAATAGTTGCACAGCCAGACAACGGAGAAGCGAGATTCGGACCCAGGCTGTCTGGGCTGTGTTGATGGTAACCAGCCCTGCATGCAACCTGAATCCGCTCAGAGGCACCAGACCAGCCCTGTAAATAAAGCAGACATGATTCTTACTTCGAGGAGCTGTTTATTGAGCGCCTAAAACGTGCAGGCTCCGGGATCCAGAGGGCACAGGAAAGACTCCTCTCTCTCAAAACTGACGTCTGTCCGAGGGCGGATGCTTCCCAGGGTGGGGCCCAAAGCTCAGGAGGAAGCTCCACCTGGCCTTTTCCACGATTAGCGGAGGCGGGAGGCCAGCGGGAGCTAAGACAAAGCGGCGCGAAGGCGAGATCAGTCCGAGCCCAGGGCGAGGCGGAAACCCAGCCAGCTGGAGGAAGGGCCTGCGCCCGGCCCAGGCTGTGGCACGCTGCGCGCGGGTAGGAGCTCAGTGAGTCGCATTGAGGCGGGACCTAAGCGGTGACGCAGGGAACGGGGTACTGGGCCTGTATGGTGAGGGGCGGAGCCAAGGAGAGAAGGAGCAGACCTGTAGTCCGAGCTGTGATGCGCAAGTAACAGTGCCGGGCTCTGCACCAGCCAGCGGGTCAGAGGTGGGGACCCCGGCGGAGGCGGAGCCTGCGTCGGGTCTGTGTTCAATCGCACTGGCCGGGGGGCGGGGCCTGGCCGCCCAGGGAGACTGATCAAGTGGTGCGTAGCGAGCCGCGGCGGCTTCAGTGCGTCCGCCGCACCGCTAGGGGGCAGCGCAGACTGACGGAGGACTCCGAACCAGCGACAGAGCGAGGTCCGGATCTGTGCGGAGCCTGCACCCCGAGCATCCTGGAGCCCGGCTTCAACATGTCAGTACCGCCCCCTCCCCAAGCGCGCCGTGTCAGTCCTACTTGTCCCGTGCTCTATCCGCCCCACATGCTCTCCCTGTGTCTGTGGTTCCCTCCCAGAGCATGCCGAGACACACCCACCCAGAGTCAAGTTCCCGAAGCCCCCTACCCCTAAAAGTCCACGGTTTATGGCCCACTAGGAGGGAGGGGGAAACCGAGGCACAGGAGGAACAGTGCCGCCTGTCTCTGACAACCCAGGAACCCCGCCCACAGTGGGTTGGGTCGGTACTGAAGGGGTTAAACCCGCAGGGAAGCCTGGGGTTCCTGACCAGAGGCAGAACCTGGGGCTTCCTCTCTCCTGGGTGAGGGGTGCGGCGGCTGCAGAGGTGGCAGATTGCAGGTGAGGGGCTTATAGCCTTCTAAGTGGAGTGTGGCGTGCGGGGAGGGGCTGCTTGTTACTAACAGCATGAAATTGGCCTCAAGCTCTGGGGTCCTTCCTGGGGAGGTGGGGAAGGGGAGCCAGGACGTACCCTCTAGTGAGAGAAGGTGAGTAGAATGGTGCGGCTCAGCGCCTCCCCCACCCCCAACTGCCAGAAATTCCCCCAGCACAGACCCTCCTGCCGGCAGGGCTTGGAGCAGCAGGGGCAAACAATGGGGTTTGAGTGCAGGAGGTCTGGGCCCCCAACCTGGTGGCCGTTGGATGCCCTGTGGATGCAGGAAGGAAGCTGTGGTCCTTATCTATGGTGGCTGTGAAACTCAGGCCAGCGGGGAACCGGCCCGCAGGAGTGGCACTGCTGTGTTAGTGCTGCTGGGGCTCCGTCAAGTCAGGTCAGTCGGAAGGGACGGTTGGGTCCGTGCCCAGTTAGCTAAATGTCCTGAGAGAAGGGGAGGTGTGGTGATGGAAACAGAGGTTGGAATGATGCCATTGCTGGCTTTAAAGAAGGAGAGGGGCCCACGAGCCAAAGAAAACAGGTGGTCTCTAGAAGCTGGAGAAAAGGCAAGGGAATGGATTTTTACTTGGAGCCCCCTGACGGACCAACCGTGCAAAACCTTGATTTTAGCCCAGTGAGACTCATTTCAGATTACAGTCCTCCTGAACTATTAAGATAATAAATTTGTTATTGTAAGCACAAAAAAAAAAACAAAGTACCGTAGTGAGGGGGCCATGGGCTATGTATCCCAGGCAGGGAAGATGGTCCAGGGAGGTCAAAACAGCCTGTTGAGCGGGTGAGTGGTGTCCCAGGATCAGTTAGTTGGTGGGCATGGCCCACGTGGTTAAAAAGGGTGACCTGGAATTTAGGAAAGGGAGGAATAGAGGAGCTCCTGGGGACAGCTGTGTTGCCTCCAAAGGGAGCCTTGTGTGGGTTTAAGCAGGGGTCATTGTGTCTGGTTTGCATGTTCTATGATGGCCAGCCAGCTGCGATGGTGTAAGACTGGGTCCTGTCCTGGAGAGGACATATCTGTGGCCAGAGCAGGCTGGGGCCAGGGCTTTTGGGTTCTGCCCCAGCCTTTAGCCCTCAGCCTCCATCCAGTGTGGGGGAGGGCACCCCGGACCCACTGGATGGAGCTGATCCTGAGTACCAGCCCAGCTGAGCTCACTCTGGATCCTGCCTGCCAGCTAGAGCTGACCCTGAGCTCCAACCTGGCCAAGCTGACCCAGGATCCTGCACACCAGCCAGAGCTGACCCTGAGCCCCAGGCTAGCTGAGCTGACCCCGGGTCCTGCATGACATCCAGAGATGACCCTCAGTCGTGGCTCGACTGAGCTGACCTTGGATCCCGCACTCCAGCCAGAGGAGACCCCTGCCCCCAGCCTGGCTGAGCTGACCCTGGAGCCTGTGCACCGCCGACCCGAGCTGCTGGATGCCTGTGCCGACCTCATCAATGAGCAGTGGCCCCGCAGCCACGCCTCCCGCTTGCACTCCTTGGGCCAGTCCTCAGACAACTTCCCCCTCTGCTTGATGCTGCTGAGTCCCCACCCTGTGCCGGGGAAAGCTCCCATTGTGGTGGGCCATGCCCGCCTGTCGCGGGTGCTAGACCGGCCCCAGAGCCTCCTAGTGGAGACGGTGGTGGTGGCCCGGGCCCTGAGGGGCCGTGGCTTTGGCCGCTGCCTCATGGAGGGCCTCGAGGTCTTTGCTCAGGCCCGGGGCTTCCGCCGGTTACACCTCACCACCCATGACAAGCTGCACTTCTATGCCCACCTTGGCTACCAGCTGGGTGAGCCTGTCCAGGGCCTGGTCTTCACCAGCCAGCGGCTGCCCGCCACTCTGCTCAGTGCCTTCCCCAGGCCCCCTTCCCCATGGCTACCCTCCAAGACCCCTAGGCTGACTGCCCAAGCTGCCTCAAGAGCCCCCAAAGGGCCATCATTGCCGCCACCCCCACCACTGCCTAAGCCCTTGACCACCTCACCCCGCCCTCCACAAAGCCCGCTAGAGACACGGTACTATGACCTGAGAGGACGCCCCATATTTTGGATGGAGAAGGACATCTGAGGGCCACCTAGGGCAACGCACTGTCTTTCTGGTTCAGTGGACTTCCCAAGACAGTCCCAGCTTCAGCCCACTGGCCCCTGGGGGCTGCTCTAGCTCAGCCAGGTCTCCTGAGTGCCAGTGGGGCCGGGCAATAGCTCCCTCCCTGGCTGTGGCTCTGAGCTGTCTGTGTGGCTGAATAAAGGCTTCTGTTGGGTGTGGCTACGACAGTTCATTTGCTGACTCCCACCCTTGCCTCCCAGCCTCATCTGAGGTCCCCTGTCCCTGCAGGAGCCCCCTGATCCACCTTGGCTCTGGGGCCATGGATGGCAGGACACCTGCCCTTTGCCCTTATCACTCTGCCAGGCCCAGGAAAAAGGGTGTTTCTTCTCTTCCACATTCACTCACTACTCACACCCACCATTCGCTGAATACCTACTGTGTGTCAGGCCCTGGATTGGGCACAGCAAGGGGGAACGAGACAGACAGATCAGACCTTGACCCGGGGGATAGGTAGGGAGGGCGATGGATGGGAATGCTACGGCAGGGTCTGTGCTGGGACTGGGGGCCCCAGTGCCCTCTGCCTGGAGATCCAGGAGGCCTCCTGGGGAGGGGATGTCACAGCGGAGACCTGAGTGCTGAGGAGGCACGGTGGGGGCTGAGTATTCTTGGGGTAGGAAAGAAGATGGGCAGAGGAAAGAAGGGGACTTGGGAAAGCTGTGGGTGGGGGGAGGTGTCAGAAATGAAAGCTGAGGGAGGGGAGTGGCTGCATGGAGAGGACTATGGGACCCCTGGGGACCATGCTTTCCCCACCCCCTTGTGGGCAGGAGCTCGGGGAGTTTTCCCAGCTTTCCCTGCTATGAGGACGGCATGGCCCTGGTCTCTAAGCTCACACCCTCTCTCCTGCAGGTTTCCATTCCTGGGGCGTGATCATGCAGCAAGGCGTGGCCCTGCTGCTAGGGGTGGCCCTGTGCCTGGGGTGTGGCCACCCCTTACTGCGGGCCCCTGACCACCCCTTCTCCGTGCTGTGGAATGTGCCCTCAGCACGCTGTAGAGCCCGCTTCGGTGTGCACCTGCCACTGGAGGCCCTGGGCATCACAGCCAACCGTGCCCAGCGTTTCCGTGGCCAGAACATCACCATCTTCTACAAAAACCAGCTGGGCTTCTATCCCTACTTCGGGCCCAGGGGCACAGCTCACAATGGAGGCATCCCTCAAGCAGTGCTCCTTGACCACCACCTGGCACGGGCTGCTTACCAGATCCACCGCAGCCTGGGAACTGGCTTCGCTGGCCTGGCAGTGTTGGACTGGGAAGAATGGTGCCCACTCTGGGCTGGGAACTGGGGCCGCCGCCGAGCCTATCAGGATGCCTCGTGGGCTTGGGCACAGCGGGTGTTCCCCCACCTGGACCCCCAGGAGCAGCTCCTCAAGGCCCGAACTGGCTTTGAACAAGCAGCCCGTGCCCTGATGGAGAGCACGCTGCAGCTGGGCCAAGCACTGCAGCCCCGTGGGCTCTGGGGTTTCTATCGCTTTCCAGCCTGTGGCAATGGCTGGCATGGTATGGGTTCCAATTACACGGGCCACTGCCATGCAGCCGCCCGTGCCCGCAATACCCGGCTGCACTGGCTCTGGGCGGCCTCCAGTGCCCTCTTCCCCAGCATCTACCTCCCACCCAGGCTGCCGCCTGCTCACCGACAGGCATTTGTCCGACACCGCCTGGAGGAGGCCTTCCGAGTGGCCCGCGCCGGGCACCCACACCCCCTGCCTGTCCTGGCCTACACCCGTCTCACGTACCATCGCTCCGGCAGGTTCCTGTCCCAGGTGAGGGAAAGCTGACGTCCGGCAGGGAGGCGTGGCCCTGGCCTAGGAAGGGCTGAGGGCACGACCTTGCCCATGGGGACCTGAACAGGGAGGCCCTGGTCCATTCTGAGGGGGGAGGGTCCTATCCTGGAGCATCTGACACAGTGGGGCTCTGCCCTGGAACCCTGGAAGATCTTGGGGAAGGTGAGGCTTGGCCTTTGGCACCCCGATCTCAGGGGAGATGTCCTCTGAGTGGAGGGCCTAAGAAGCCACTCAGGGGCTCAGTGCCACGGGCCTTCCTAAAGAGGTGAAATCAGGTTGTGGCAACGAGCCAGGGAAGTTTCTGGAAGGTGGAGATAGGCCCAGATGGATGCAGCCAGCTCAGCCCTGGCTTAGCAGCTCTCTGCCTCCAGGACGACCTCGTGCAGACCATCGGTGTCAGCGCAGCGCTGGGGGCTGCCGGCGTGGTGCTCTGGGGAGACCTGAGCATCTCCAGCTCTGAGGTGACCACGGCCCCCTCCGGCCTGCCACACAGCCCATGTTGGGTATCCCAGGGTAGGGGAGTGACCACGTCAGGGCCATGGAGCAAGCACACCAATACATCCCTCCCTTTTCCTCAGGAGAAGTGCTGGCATCTTCGAGACTACCTGGTGGGCACCCTGGGCCCCTATGTGATTAATGTGACCAGGGCGGCCATAGCCTGCAGCCGCCAGTGGTGCCATGGCCATGGGCGCTGTGTCCGGCGAGATCCGGGGCAGCTGGAAGCCTTCCTACACCTGCAGCCAGAGGGCAGCCCTGGAGCCTGGGAGTCCTTCCGCTGCCACTGCTACTGGGGCTGGGCAGGCCCCACCTGTCGGGAGCCCGGGCCTGGAGAAACAGCATGAAGCCAGGACACCTGCGTCGGCCCTCTGGTCCCTGCTGCCTTTCCCAGTCCTTGAGGGTTCTGTCCCACCTTGTTCTCTTCAGCTTAGCCAGTCCTCCCATCTGCACGCCTGCTTCCCATGGGTCCCCAGGGAGTGGAAGGGGTCAGAAGGAAACATTTACACGTTTAAAGCCAGAGGCTCTCTGAGATCACCTGATCCCTCCTGAAAAGGAAGCAGTCCCAGGGAGAGAGAGACAAGGTTCCAGGTGGTTAGGGTTGCCAACGCAGGCTCTGTTCCTACACACCACTGGGTCCACGGAGAGGCAGAAGGAGACCTGTTCAAGGGCAGGTGGGCCTCAGGATCTTGGCTAAGGTCTGTACGCGCTCAAACTGTTGTCTGTACTTTGCTTTCATCATAAAGTCACTTTTTCTTTCACTGCCTGAGATTTGGCTGTTCACCATGTCACCGCAAGCCTCTTGCTCATCCAGTAGCGAGTGTGGATGCCAGTGCCCAGAGATGTGGGTCCTGCGTGGTGGGCGGCTCAGCTTCAGAGTTAACAATCGTGCGTGTATGCATGCGGGGGTGGGGTGGGGGAGGACACAGCATTGTGGGTGCATAGTTCAGCTAGAGTGTCGTGGGCTTACGGGTCACGGGAGTAGACTACAATTCCCGAGGTGCCCTGCGCCCAGCGATAATCTGAGCGCGCCGCCCCCTGGGAATAGTAGTTCCGGCCGCGTGGCTGTAAGCCTGAACCTAGTGACCAGAAACTCGCCTTCCCGGCAACCTGTCTAGTGGGGCGGGGCGCTTCAACCGGTTTGGCAGGGCGGGCACCTAGCGAAGATGGTGGTACGCGCGGCTTGTGGCTCCCGTCGCCTGCCCAAGTCTCAGCTCAGCGCACCAGCCGGCGTTTCGCTGGTCTGGAGCCCCAGCCCGCCGGGTCCCTGACCCCGCGCCCCCTCGCGACCGATTCCCGGTATGCCCCGCGCGCATAAGGGCAGCGCGCCCCGCAAGGGCGGCCAGCGCCGCAGAGGCGGTAAGTGTGGACACGGGGCAACTGGTGAACGGCTAGCGAAGGACTTTGCGTGGGTCCCCGTCAGGGTCCCTAAGGGTCCTGTATGGGAACTGCTGCTTGGATCAGCTTGGTGCCGCTTCCCGCAACTCCCCCGCGGCCGGCACGTGCCCCAGCAGACAGCGGCCACGTGTGCGCACAACTTAAGCACGCTCGCTGCTCGCGTGTCTGGAGCCTGCGCTCCTGACCCTAACGCGGTGGGCACCTCCCGGACTCGGTCTCCCCAAGTCTCCTTCGCCACAGTTTTCTGCTTTGGCAGACAAACCCCCGCAGGACAGAGTAGGAAGCTCACCCCCTCCCCGATCCCTAATTCTTTCTCCGACTGGACTGGGAGGTTGTTGGGAGGCCTGGGGGAGAACTGAAGGGAGAGGGCGACAGGGAAACTACAGGATACCCGCCTTGGTGGGCCTGGCCCCGAGGGTGGATGAGAGCCCTGGACCCGAGACAGCCTTGACACAGCCCTGAGAAGACTCTTATCAGCGTCCACCAGTGTCCTACTGCAGTAAACACGTATGTTTACTGTGCAGGGATGGGGGCCTGCTAGACACGGCTGAGACCTGGCCACCGCCCTAATGGAGTTTGGGTAGGGGGATATCTAAGAGGGTAGTGATAGTCCAGAAGGACTAGTTGTGGGGAAAAGTTCTCAGAGTGGTGTCAGCTCCAGACTTAGGAACTGATGAAGCCTCAAGGTTGGGGCTTCTGGGTGGGTCTTGAGAAGGTGGAGAAAAGAGAACCGTGGGGAGTGAACAAGTTGTGCAAACGCCTGGCATCTGGAGGGATCGTGGCACATGGGCGAATGAGGGAAGGCTGGGCTGCTTTGGCTGGTAAGGGCAGTGAGAAAAGAAGGAGTGGGGGCCTGTGTGGGTGCTGAACTTTGTCCGGCAGGCGCAGGGAGCAGGTAGTTCCTGAGAAATAGGACCAGCCTGGTGACCAGAAGCCATTTTGGGCTCAGCGGTGGCAGCCACGCTCGCCCAAGCAGAAGCCGCGCACAGCAGTGTCCTGTGCTGCCGAGCCTGACACTAGCCTGTGTTCGCGGATTTTCAGGGCAGTCAGGGCCACTCCAAAGGGGCAGGAGAAAGCTTTATGCTCCTCCACCCAGGGCTGAAGGCCTGGGATGGACCGAGGGGAGCTCAGAAGACAGTAGGCTTGAGGCCTGGGGCATCCACCCACATCCACTGGGAAGTAGGCCTCTGCCCCCAGGGCAGATGGGTGACCTGGTGACCTTGACCTTCCACAGAAGAGCCATAACTAGTCTTGTATTCAGTCAATGCCCACTTACCCTATCCAAAGAGGTGTTCTTCTCTGTTTTGCAGAGAAACCGAGGCTTTGAAGGCTAGGTTCCTGGCTGGGTGTACCGCTGTTAAGATGTACAGCTGGGATATGAACCCTGGATCTGTCGACTCTGTAATCTAAGTCTCTGACTCTTGCCTTGGCTATTTGGAGGCATGATCTGGCAGTGGCTGAGCTACCCAGGATCTGCCTGCGTATGCTCCCACATCAGACTGGGCGACAGGCCTACGCGGGGCCTGTGCAGCTCCTTCTGCCTCTACCTGGCTCTCTGTCTCCTCCTTAAAGCTCTGGTCTCAGGAAGGCTCTGTTCACCAAGTTTTCTGCCAGGCTTTTCCGGGCTGGGCCTGGTGCCACATGCTCTCCGACACGTAGGCCTTGTTCCCTGTCTCGTGCTTCCTGGCTCAGCGTTCTGTGCATCAGCCCTTGTGCCTCCCACGTCAGCCTTGGTTTCCTCATCTCTGAGAGGGGACAGCATCTGCCCGGCGGGCCCGTGAGGCTGGGTGAGGCACCCCCAGCCGTCACTCCTCAGTGGAGGCAGGCCAAGTGCCCCGTTCCACCCCCCAGGTGCCCGGAGCAGCAGTGCCCAAGCTGACTCCGGCTCCAGTGAGGATGAGGCGGCCAGCGAGGCCCGCAGCACCACCAGTGACTGCCCCAGCCTTCTTAGCACCGTGGCCGAGGACAGCCCTGGTGAGAGCGGTTTGGCAGGGACTCAGTGGGGGCTCTGTGGGCCAGGGCAAGGAACAGGGCTGACCGGCTGGCCTTGCAGGGGGGGATGCCGTGGATGAGCAGGGCCAGCAGGAGGACCTGGAGGAGAAGCTGAAGGCGTGTGTGGATTGCCTCACAGATAAGAGGTACCCCCCGACTGCCAGCTAACCCCTGCACCCCCGTCCCTGCTCAGCCCGTGCCATATAAGCCCAGGTCAGGCTGGCTCACAGGACACCCTCCTCTTCATCCCCCAGTGCCAAGATCCGGCAAGGTGCTCTTGAGAACTTGCGCCTGGTCCTGGCGTCCCGCCTGCTCCCGGACTTCCTGCTGGAGCGCAGCCTCACGCTGGCTGATGCCTTGGAAAAGTGCCTCAAGAAAGGTTGGCTGTGGGACATGTGGGGGACCTGAAGTGGCCGGCGGCTGGCCTCTGCGTGTCGGCTGACTGAAAAGCATCCCTGCAGGGAAGGGCGGGGAGCAGGCCCTGGCCGCGGCCGTGCTGGGCCTGCTCTGCGTGCAGCTGGGCCCTGGCCCCAAGGGTGAGGAGCTGTTCCATGGCCTGCAGCCCCTCCTGGTCTCCGTGCTCAGTGACAGCACAGCCAGCCCTGCCACCCGGCTCCATGTGAGTGCTCCGTGCCGCCCTTCCCTCTCCCAGTCCCTGAGCAGAGGTGGGTTCCACCCGCCTCCACGCTCCCTTGCTCTGAGGCTCAGCCCCCATGGCTGGGAACCAAGGCTCAGCCTCTGACCGTGGCCTGGCTTTGTCCTCCCAACAGTGCGCTTCCGCTCTGGGCTTGGGCTGCTACGTGGCTGCTGCTGATGTCCAGGTAAGTAGCCTTTGGGCACAGGTAATAGAGCACCTAGGCCCTAGCTCTGCCCCTGAGCCCCTCCCCTGCCTCCCTGTGCCCCTAGGACCTGCTCTTTTGCCTCACCTGCTTGGAAGGCATTTTCAGCCAGTCCTGCGGCGTGGATGGCTCCCCAGCCCCTGCCAGCCTGCATGGCCTGTTCTGTGTTGCCCTGCAAGCCTGGGCTTTGCTACTCACCATCTGCCCCAGCACCCACATCAGCCACATCCTTAACAGGTAGGGGTGACGGCCGCAGGGGACGGGAGGGAAATGGCAAAGGGGTCCCCCGCCCACACATGTAGCTCAGCTTGGCCCCTCCCCAGGCAGCTGCCTCGGCTACCCCAGCTCTTGTCCAGCGAAACTGTGAACCTGCGGATTGCTGCCGGCGAGACCATCGCACTGCTTTTTGAGCTTGCCCGGGACCTTGAGGTGTGAGGGGGCAGTGCGTGCTGGCGCCACGTGCCCACCCCAGGCTGCATGCAGGGGATGCCCCAGAAAACAGGGCAGCCTTGGGTCATTGTACATGGAAGTCGCCCCACATAGATGCAGGTGCTGGGGGCCCCGAGCTGGCAGGGCGGGAGGGGCCTTGTCTGGCCAAGGCAGCCAGCACCCGAGAAGGGATTCCAGGGGCCCAGGCAGAGGAGAAAATGACTTCCCGAGTGAAAGGATGGGCTCGGGCCACCCCATGCCGAGTGCCAGCGGGGCTCACGAGGCCACGGCCACCCCCGCCGCAGGAGGACTTTCTCTACGAGGACATGGACGCCCTGTGCAGTGCCCTGCGCACCCTGGCCACCGACGGCAACAAGCACCGTGCCAAAGCCGACCGCCGGCGCCAGCGCTGCACCTTCCGGGCTGTGCTGCACTCTGTCGAGGTGCGTGTGAGGACGCCTGTGCCCTGGCCAGGGTGTGTCCCCGGGCATGGCCGCCAAGCCCGGTTCTGTGGGCCCCTCTACTCTGCAGGGCAGCGAGTTCGAGGAAGAGACAGTCCGCTTCGGCCTCGAGGTGCTCTACGTGGACAGCTGGGCCCGGCGCCGGGTTTACGCTGCCTTTAAGGATGTGCTGGGGTCGGGCATGCACCACCACCTCCAGGTGGGAAGGCCGGCGGGCAGGGTCCCCGCTCAGGTGCTTCAGACCAGCCGGAGCTCACTGGCCTCTCTGCCCCCAGAACAATGAGCTCCTCCGTGACATCTTTGACCTGGGCCCCGTGCTGGTGCTGGACGCCACAGCCCTGAAGGCCTGCAAGCTGTCCCGGTTTGAGAAGGTCTGCACCCTCGGGCGCCCGTGCCCCCCTCCGTCCCGCCGCCCAGGGGCCCCGAGCTCGGCCGGTGGGAGCGGAAGGAGCAGCCCGGACCTCCCCTCCCAGCTCCCCAGCTCATCGCTCTCCGCCCCCATTCCAGCACCTGTGCAACGCCGCTGCCTTCAAAGCGCGGACCAAGGCGCGCAGCCGCGTGCGGGACAAGCGGGCAGACATCCTGTGAGGCAGCGTCCGCCGAGGAGGGGACGGACCCCACCCTTGCCCGCATTTTTAACAGGAGACAGTGCACTGGTGCCTGCCAGAAATTGTCGCTTTATTTTTTTAACGACTAAACCAAAAACAGACCTGGGGGTGGGTGGCTGGAGGCCAGGCCACTCGGCCTCCCGGCTCTCCGCCCCCGCACTCGCCACTGTGGTCTCGCCTGCCCTGTCTCCCTGGGGCCGGCAGCGGGAAGGCTGTGGATTCCTGTCTCAGGCCTTGCTCCCCAGGGATGAACCACTTCCTTGGGGAGGGGGGAGTGACATCTGGACAAATGTCACAACGGCTGGGGAGGTGAGGCTACCTGGAATGGATTTCTGTGCTAATTTTAAAAGAATATTAGAGATAATTAAACTGAATGCTCAGCCTTCTGTGGCCATGGCTCCTGGGTGTCACTGCCTGCTCTTCCTCCCCGCCCCCCACCCCAAGCTTGGGCCCCGTTCCTTCTTCCCAATTCCATCTCACCTTTGTCCTCTAAGAGTCTCCCCAGATGGCCCTCCTAATCAGTCTGGCCTGTCTTTGAGAGTTGAGGCTGCACCCGCCCCGCCCCCCGGCCCCCCCCCCCCACGGCAGGAGGCTTGGCAAAGCTTGGGTGATGGGTGGGGCAGATATTTCTAGACTTCTGAACCGCTATCTGGGGGATGCCAAAGAGGGCAGACAAGCCACAGGAGGGCCTGGGAGGCTGGTGTTGCTTCCTCCTGACCTTGGGCCACCCAAAGCAGAACCTTGGCTAGGCCTGGCCCACAGAAGCCAGGAGAAGCAGGCAGCGGTGGAGTCGGGTCAGGTTGTTACACAAAAACCTCACCAAGGAAGTAGTGTGGAGCAGCAGTGGGAGAGGAGGAACCTGTCAGCGGCCACTTGATTCCTCCCCCCACACACCCCCAGACTCCAGGTCCAAGCGGCAACTCAGCTGGGTGCTCGGGCCTCGCTGGAGTTGAGCCTCCGCAGCTGGCTGAGGCTGGCCAGCCGGAGTCTGAGCAGCGTCTCCTCCTGCGTGCGCAGTGCGTGCGCCAGCACGCGTAGGGACTCGCTCTGCAGCGCTGCGGACAGGCAGCAGGGGTGGGGGTTACCAGGCCCTGTGCCGCCCATCCCGCTCAGCACCACAGGGTGCCGGGAGCACCCACCCCGCCCTTCACCCCCTCGGCCACTGCAGTTGCTCCCTGCAGCCACGCAAGGGCCTCCCAGTCCCACCTCTTTGCCCTCGGTTCCCCCTAGCTTTTGTGGCCCCGTACCACTCAAGTAGACAGCCAGGATGGCTAGTGCCAGGCAGGTGAACACCAGCAGCGCCAGCAGCAGCAGGAAGCCCCCACGGCTGTGCGCGGGGCTGCAGCCGGCCTGGGCACACAGGGATGGCGGGAAGATGCCCAGCAGCTCATCCCATGGCTGTGCCTCCTCAGCCAGGTAGGAGTGCAGTGAGCCTGTGGGGAAAGTGGGCGTCAGGGCGGCAGCGGGTGCACCTGCTTTCCTCTCCTCTCCTCTCCCAATACACCTGCCCGCTCCCCTGCCCCCCTAACCTCCACTGTGTAGGTCGCTGATGGAATCCACCTGGTGCAGACGCACCTCCTGCACGTGGTTGGGGGCCAGCGGTGCCCTGTTCCTCTGGCTCATCGGTGCTGCGGTGTCTGCTGGGGCAGCACAGAGTTGGTTCAACCAGTGGGTCACCCCCTCCCTTCTAGGGGCTTACAGAGGCAGCATGGGCTCAGAGATGGGGACTGGACATCTGAGGAATGAATGACCCTTGATTTTGGAGCCAGGACAACCCTAGGACCCCACAGGCCTGATTCACCCACAACAGCAGGAGGTTCACTTGGCTGGTTCACATGTGTTTCCCTCCAAGCATCTCAGGGACTTTCAGGTGGGTATCCCTCCACCTGCTCATTTCTAGAGAAGAGTTTATCAGCTTTGGAGGAATAACCCACCGCGCACGGAGTTCATTCCTGCCCCTGCCACCGTCAGTTTTCCCTGCAGACCCAGGGAGTGAGCCATCAGGCCAGAGCCTGGTGCTCTCTGGTCCCCAGCAGAAGCAGCGCCGTGCTAGCCAGGCGCCTTTCCCTCTGGGCCTTGGCGCTGTGTTCTTTAACACGCCCAGCGTGATCCCGCCGTCTTCACTCAGAATCACAACGGGAGACCTGCCTTTGTTATCAGGCTGTCTCGCAGCCCTCTGCAGCGTCCTTCAGGCCTCCCTTTGAAGCTGCCTGGGCATTTAGGTTGTTTCCAGTTCCCTTCGGAAATTAATAACCTCTAGAAAAGGACACGTATGGTTGAGTGTGGAGGTTTCTTTCAATTTCACAATAGTTAATAAGGACAGATTCCCAGAAGCAGAATTACTAGATCAAAAAGCAGGGATTTTTTTTTAACCTGACCACATAGTTCAGTTGGTTAGAGCATTGTCCAGACCCACCAATGGTGCAGGTTTGATCTCTGGTCAGGGCACATATAAGAAGCAGCCAATGGCCCTGGCCGGTGTGGCTCAGTGGCCTGAGTGCCTGCTTGGGAGCCAAAGGGTCGCTGGTTCGATTCCCAGTCAGGGCACATGCCTGGGTTGTGGGCCAGGTCCCCAGCTGGGGTCATGCTAGAGGCAACCAATTGATGTTTCCCTCCCTCTCTTTCTGCCTCCCTTCCAATCTATCTAAAAATAAATAAAGAAAATTTTGTTTAAAAGGACTTAAAATTTCATTTATTTTTATTTTACTTTCAGAGAGCAGGGAAGGGAAGGAGAAAGAGAGGAAAATATCAGTGTACGAAAGACATCAAATCAACTGGTTGCTTCTCATGCACCCCCAACTGGGACCTGGCCCACAAACCTGGCATGTGTCCTGACTGGGAATCGAACTGGTAAACTTCTGGTTTGCAGGCTGGTGCTCAATCCACTGAGCTACACCAACCAAGGTTGTAGGGGAAATGTCTTGAAAGGGGCTAAGGTGAGCGGGCTCTGGGCCTGCCACTGTAAACAGTAACTCCACCGTCACACTCTGCCCGACACCGCCCCTCAACATGCTCAGAAGGGAAACAGAGGCTATTCACGTTCTGTCTGGGCGGTGTGTTGGGGGTCATGTTGAATTCCCTCTTCGAATTTGGCTGTGCTTTGCCCGCAGTTTCTAAGTTGGACTCAGATTCTGTTTGATCCCAGGAGAAACACACAGTAAATCTCATTGTTAAGACCCCAGGAGATAACCTTTCCCCACCACCGTCACCAGGGGCTGGGCCACCCCTACAATGTAAAATATTTTATAATTAAACTTATTGAGGTGACATGGATTAATAAGATTACGTAGGTTTCAAGTGTCCATTTCTATGACATCATCTGTATGTCGCATTGTGTGCCCACCACCCAAAGCTAAATCCTCTTCTGTCATCATGTATTTGACCCCCTAGAGTATTGGAAATGCGATGGGGAGCGTTGACCGGGTGAGCCAGGATGGAGCCGAGCAGCAGCTGGCCCTGCATCCTGGCCAGCAGCTGCATCTGCAGCTTCTGGGTCCCCGCTCCAGCCCCTCCGAGCCTCCATACTTCTTGCTTGTGGTGGGGCCATGTAGTCTCTGCATCATTCCAATTTTAGATATGCTGCTGAAGCGAGCACAGTTTACTTTATTTCCCGTCACCGTTTATCCCCCGTAGACCGTCTTCCACCTCCCCGCCGCTATCAAAATCTTAACTAGCCGTTAGTCTGACCAGCCAAGGGACCCCAACCTTTAGCCAGTTGGGGCCACGTAGGCCCAAGTTGGAGGAAGCCAGAAGCCAGGGACTGCCAGTCCCTGGGCCACGTCTGCCCCCGTCCCGGGTTCCTCCCTGAAGGAAGAGCTGAACTGGCCAGGCAGCTGCCTGACTCACACCCACTTGGCCACAACAGGGTGGTTTCCACAGTGCCCCCTGCTGTTCCCCGCAGGGGGCACAGGCAGGGCCTGGGGTGAGGGGCTCCAGGCGTGGTAGGCCTTCCTCCATGTACAGGGTGCAGGTCCCATTACTGGAGCTGGTGACTGATGAGTAACCGCTTAAGAAAGTGAGGTCAGTGGGATGGGGCAGGTCTCTCCCCAGCCCACAGGATCATAATTCTGGGCCTTGCCCCGCCCCGGGTCATCTCCTACCTTCTTGGGTCTCCTCAGACATGATGCAGGTGGGCGGTCAGCAGGCCCGATGTCAGTGCCCAGCGGCAGGACAG
This sequence comes from Anoura caudifer, assembly GCA_004027475.1. Taxonomy (NCBI): domain Eukaryota; kingdom Metazoa; phylum Chordata; class Mammalia; order Chiroptera; family Phyllostomidae; genus Anoura; species Anoura caudifer. The sequence continues at coordinate 149,709 of PVKU01004054.1, forward strand.
GATGGAGGCAGTGGCGGCCCCTCTGAGAAACTGGGGAAGGCCTGGCCGCCTCCCAGCCCGGGCCCAAAATAAGCCTGCGCTCAGCCCACTGGGCTATATTTAGAGGGACAGCTCTCAGCCGTGGGAAGGGGCGGAGTGACCCACATGGGCGAGGCTGGACTATTGACCTGGTGGTGGAAGTCAGGCGGGGCACACCGCCACTGGGGCCCGTGCCCAGGGCTTTCCTGGGGAGCCGCGCCACCTCCCACATACTCACGTGCCTCAGTATCTTCAGACAAGCTGTGTCCGGCACACCTGCAGCGCTGCCCCATGGGGCAGCCCAGGCGTGCAGGGGCCCTGTGTGTCTCCACTTCTCCATGCCCCAAGACCGCTGCCCGCAGCCGGGCTGCCTTGCCATGCAAATGTGGGGTGAGCACCCACCACCGTGTGACCCGCTGGCACGGGGGGTCCAGGGTGGTGGGCCACTGGAGCCCAGGGCCCTGAGGGCTCAGAGCCCTAAAAGGGGGCAGGTGTTCCTGTACCTGCAGGCACCTGTGCTGGTCTGTGGGCGGACCTGGGCTGAAGGTGAGTACTTCTGTTACTAACCCTGCAACCGGGTGTAAAGGATGGCCCCTCCCTGACCTCAGTTTTCTCATCTGAGTCCGAACAACAGTGGTTCCCCCCGGCCATGGCACACGGGAAACTGGAAATACAACCACATGCCTGAAGAACTCGGCACAATGGAGTTCTGATCCTCCCTCCTTTTCACAGGTCGCATGGGGTTGTGTGCGGGTGCAGGGCCCACTTCCCCTTGAGGCGGGACGCGATCTGGTTCAGGGCCCAGCCTCTGCTGTGAGAGCCATGTCACTTCTTCCCAGATGGGACAAAGCAAGACAGTGGGGCTCCGCCTCCCAACACCTCCTGAATCCATCACTCCTCAACATTCCTCCAACACAGGACGCACCTCCGGACCTTCACACCGACTCCTCCCTCCTGGAAGGTTCTACCCCTGGATGTTCCCATGGCTAGCCAGGCTCCTTGTCACTCAGCTCAAATGTCAACCCCCTTATGAGGCCTCACCACAACATCCTCAGACAGAAGAAACTGAGGTCCTGAGACTGCTAGGAGGGTGGCCGGTGGCCAGGGCCACCCAGCAGGGCCTAGGACCAGCGGTTGTCTGCTGGGGCCATCCCAGCTTCAGCTGATAACGTGTTTATTGCATTAGTACAGTGGGCCTGCCCCGCCCCGCCCCGCCCCCAGCAGCCCGGCCTGTTCACAGCTTCCCGCTCCTCGCCCAACCAGGAGGTCCCTCTCCCGCCCGGGCGATCCAGGAACTTCCCTGGCCCATGTTGTTGTCCCGGAGCCCTGCTTCTCTGCCTCCTCCCGACCAGTCGACTCTGTGCCCGGCCTGGGCCGCCCCTCCTGGGGCTACATTCAAGGGTTATCTTCTGTTAATAAATAAGCCGGCGCGCCTTCCCCTCGGCCGGAGCTTGTCAGTCGTCGTCTCCGTTGGCCTGGGACAGCAGTGCGCCCGCCCCCTAGCTGTCCGTCTCCCAGGGTCTGTCCGCCCTTTCTCCAGCCTGTTGTCTTGTCTTGTGTCCTCCCCAGTCCCCCGGCGTGGAGATGGCCGAATCACCAGTGTGCTGCGCTGCGCGGCCCCCGCTCAGCACGCGGCTCTGGGGCGTGCGTCCGCCGGTTGCGACCCTTCCTCTGTGACTCGGGAGACGCTGGGCGCGGCGCCGGCTGTGGCCTACACATTCGCAGGGAGCTCGCGCCACCGCCACCCGGCTCCACCAGCTGCAGGAAGTCCCGGTACCAGAGCTTGGGGCCCGGCGGCGCAAGGGGCGCATCCTCGGTTCGGGCCAGCCTTTCGGCCTGCGCAACACTCAACACGTGCAACACCAGACGACGCAGCGGTTGCGAAAAGCCCTGCTCCACCGCCGCGCACAGGTACGCGCCCGAGTCCCTGCGCTGCAGCCCGCGCAGCAGCAGCCCCTGCACCGTGCGCTCCGCGCGCTCCACCGTCGGCACCTGCGGGCCAAACCAGCGTGAGGCGGGGCGGCAGGGTGGGGAACACGGCTCCCTGCCCCTGCGTGGGACTGGAGAGAAAGGGGCACACGCAGGTGCACATTTGAAGGTTGGGTGCAAGAAAGCTGGTGGTCTTCAAATGGGGAGACCCGAAAAGGGTGGCGGTTCACCTAAACCTGGGGGTCAGGTCAGGGGTCTTAATGGACCAGGTGAGGGCGGAGCTTTTCTCGTGCGTGCGTGAGAGAGAGAGAGAGAGAGAGAGAGAGAGAGAGAGAGAGAGAGAGAGAGAGAGAGAGAGGAGATGCGGGAGGGGTGCGGTCAGGAGCCTAGTTAGCCGGAATGGGGCCTCACCAGCATAAGGGACCGAACAGGACGTAAGGGGTGGGAGTGGGCGGAGCCTCACTGTGAGGGGCCGCACCTCATCTAATTGTGCGGAACAGGCCACGGCCTCATTAGTCACGGCTGTAGGGGGCAGGACAAGGGCCTGGTTGGGCCCCCCACCCCAACTCTCCCTCCCTCCCAAGCTCACCGGGGTGCTGGTCCCCTCCCCTGCGCGCTGGAAGGTCCACTCCACTTGCGCCTGCAGCGAGCGAGGCTCACACTCCAGGAAGGCGCTGCCTCCCTCCACACCGAACACCTTCTGCTCCCGCAGCGCGGGCTGGGACAAGTCTGGGGGCAAGGGGAATGTCAGATTCAGGCCCGGCAGGGCGGGGTGGGGGCATCTTCCAGGGACGAGAGGTGGGGGCAGCTGGCCACTCACCCCCGGAGCACAGCGTTCTGGGATCGCCGTTCTTTATGTCTTGCCGCCGGAACCTCCTAGTGGGGAGGATATTGGAGCCTCCCTGAGCCCTTTTTCGTTTCACCGAGAACTCCCTCCCAGCGACCCTCCTTGCCGGCCCCTGCCCACCTCTTGGCACTGGGCTGGAAGCGTGTGCACGCGGCTCCGTCCCAGGCGCAGTAGGGGTCCCGCGCCAGGCAGCACTCGGAGCAGGCCCGGCCATGGGCAGCGCATCGGTACAAAGGGATCTGGGCCACCGCACTCCGAGAGGCTGCGTACAGCTGGTGCTAGGGGACAGGAAGGGCTCCGGGGTCATGGAAGGAGGCCCTGTGCCCACTTCCCGTTGGTCAGGGGTCCCGCCCCCACTTGATAGAGGAGAACACTGAGGTCTCAGGGGACGCAGCCTAACCACGGTGGAGCCTATACCCAAACCCAGGGCTTCAGACTACCAAGGGAGGTACGGGGCTGGGGGTGCCCGGGGAACCAGCGCGGTCCATTCCACCCCTGAGACTTCTGGCCACTTACCCTCTTGGAGGAAATTTGCATGCTGGTGACAGCAGCAGAGTCCTGAGAGAGAGAGAGAGAGAGAGAGAGAAGGGGTGCTGGGATCAGGGCTGCGGGGTGTGGGGTTGCCCGGGGACGGGCGCTGGGCCTCACCTCAAACACGTGCAGCTCCTCTAGGAGCAGCCCCTCAGCGTTCAGCCGGCCACCCTTAGGGACGGAGATCACCTTGAGCACTGTGCCGGCGTCTGCAGGGGTGAGAGGGGACAGGTGACTCTTCCTGTTCCTTGATACCGAGGGCCCAGGATCCCTTCCCCTCGGAGGCCTCCACCCTCAGCGTGGTTGGGTCAGTGGTTGGAACAATCAGAGCAGCATCCGGGAGACTGCGACGCAGCCCAGGCAAAAAGCGTGGAGAGGGTGCTCAGCAAGGGGAACTTCTACTGGCAGGCCACAGAGCCTGGCGGGGGCCGGTGGGCAGTCTGGGGGTCCCTGACCTGTGCCAATGAAGAGGACGTCGTAGTGTCCGTCAGCAGCTGCCACACGGTCTGCAACAATCTGGGTGAAGGTGTACTCGGCCCCCACTTGTAGGAAGAGAGGGCGCCCGCCAACGGGCAGGATGGGGTTGTACATGAGGGGGTGGTTCCGGGCAAACTGGATGACGTCATCAGGGAAGTCCTTGGTGGAACTGAAGGTGCCGAAAGTCTTGCTGGGGCACTAGGGGGTGGGGAGGAGCAGACAGGGGCCTGGTGTGAGGGCTTGGTGGGCAGCCCTCCACAGGAGATGTCCGGGAAGCGAGTGTGTACATGGTGGGGGAGGGGTGTGGGGGGACTGGACAGAGCCCAGTCCTGGGAAGCCCAGAGAGGAGACCAAGCTTTGCCCTCAGGAGCCTGAGGAGGAGACGTGGCCTTACCCGGAGGAGCTCTGTCTGGTGAAGGTGACCGATTTCAGCCATAACAAAAGGTAGAAACCACGTTTAACCAAGAAGACCCTGAGTTCTCCACCCGAGGCTTTCAGTGGGTAGTGGTGGGGGTTCCTTGGCTACTACGCACCATGCCGGGCCGGGGGTAGGGGACACGGCCCTGGTAGGACACCCACTGGTGCATGGGCCCCTCTTTGTGTGCAAAAGGTCCCAGGAAGGCCCGGCGCACGTCGTTCATGCTGTACACGCACACCGCGGAGCCCTGGAAGATGCCACTGCAGGCGAGAACAGGAGTGGAGTAACAGGCCCAGAGGGGCCCAGGCCGCCCCACCTGGCTCCCTCTCGCCCCTCACCTGGAAGTGGAGAAGACAGCATAGAGCAGCGGGGTCCAGCGGTCCCTCGAGGACAGCAGGAACACATCCTCTGTGGGGAAGGGGCCTGGTTGGGGGAGGCGCCCAGCCCAGCAGGCCAGCCAGGCTCCTGGATCTGTGCTGCTGCCCTCCCTTCCCGGACTCCAGTCCCCAGCACTCACGGAGTTGGTCAAAGTGCGTGTCACCCTCGACGCCAGGCACCGAGCACACTAGCCTCGCCTTCAGGAACGTGGTCCACTTGTTGACCAGGCTGCGCTGGCCACCCACGTCATTCTGTGGGGTCCATTGGAGGGGGTAAGGGTGAGACCCCAAAGGGCAAAGGGATGGAGCGGGGTCACGGGGTGTGGTGCAGGGAGTCCTCACCCGGCAGATCTGGCCCACGCGGGACACGGACAGGCGCCCCAGTGCCGGTGAGGTCTCCACTGCTAACTCGCGGAAGAAGAAGTAGATCTTGTCGTCATCTGGGTTCTCGCTCTCCGGAATCCAGAAGACCTTAATGAACTTGGGCTCTGGCCACAGGAGAAGGCGTGAAGTCAGCGAGCTCCCGGCCCCCCCGACGCCGCCCCCTGCCATCCACCGAGACCCACGCACGTGCTGCCTCTTCTTCCTCTCACAAGAGCTCAGGGAGCAGCACCTGACTATTCACAGCTTCTAGAATCAAGTTCAGAAGGTGCTTCGCGCATAGACTCCAAAGAATCAGGGCCTGAGAGTCAAGAAGCAGCCACCAGAGGGCGGCAGAGACCGTGGCTAACTGGGAACGCAGGCGCCGATCAGGGCAGCCTCTCCTGGCCCCTGACACTTCCGCAACCCAGAAGGCTAAGAAAGGAAGGACATCAGTGTCCGGTATTACCTTCACTCATGAATCTTCCTCTCTAGTGGGAAGCAGATGTCCCACCCCTGTTTCAGACACTCTGCTGGGCCCAATCATTGCTTCTCTTGCGAATCTCTTCCCTGGCCCGTTCCTTCCCAGGGCCTTGGCACCTGCTGTTCCCGCGGCCTGGAATGCTCCACCCTCAGCCCTGCTGGGCTTTGGGAATTAGTTCGCACCTTTCTCCAACTCTCACTGCCGCCACCTGGTCCCCTCCCCGCCCCCATTCTCTCATTGGTCTCTCGGCCAATGGAATTGATTTTATCATTTGTCAGGAGGTCTGTGAACTCAAAGAGGGCATGGGCCACACCAGCCTAGTCCCTCACAGGGCCTGCCACACAGTAGTACTTGGTGAGACCAGGCTACACCCCTTGCTCACTTATTTTATGGGCCTTACTCTGCACCTGCCCTGTTGGGGATGATGGTCCCCTCCTGCCACCCCCACCAGTCTTTCACCATTGAGCCAGCGGGAGTCATGTGGCTCTGTTCGGAGACTCGGACGCCGGCCCAGGCTGCGGAAGATGGTGAAGTCCCGGCCCATGAGGTCTGCAGCCACTCCAGAATACAGCTCTTCCCCTGCAGACAGGGCAAGGGCTGCTCGGCCAAGCAGAAGGCTCTTGGGGTGCAGGGTGGGGGCCTGTGGAGCTGTGGGGCCTCTTGGGGGGTCAGTATGGCTATGGGGGTCCTCGGAGCTCTAGGGAGGGTTTTGGGACTTTGTGGGGTTTCAAGGAGTTGTGCTGGGATCCCAGCCTTCGGACTCACCCACCAGCACGGAGGCAGCCCGATGCCTGGGGTCATAAGGAGTCTTGCCCTTGCCATCCTCTAGCCTCCGAAGGTCCAGCCGGAGCACAGGCTCCTGGGGGCGGGGCACGTCGTTACAGCCCGGCCCCCTCCTACTCGCCCAGCCTCCCTCTCTGCCTGGGTCTGGCCTTACCTCCAGCTGGTGGCCCACCTCCACAAATGCACAGGTGGGGTGGAAGGCCCCTGTGCCGCAGGCCAGCAAGTGGGTGCGGTTGTAGGGATGCAGCAGCTTCACGAAGTTCATGCACTCAGTCTAGGAGGCAGGCGGGGCAGGGGCAATGAGGCCTCCCCCCAGGAGGTAGCCTTCAGGGGTCCCAGCTCACCAGTGGCACCCTCACCCCGTCCTTCTGCATAAGCCCAGGCAAGTACCAGCAAGGGCTACAGGGACCTGGGTGCTGTTGGTGACCAGCCCGGCTCACCTCTCAGCAGAATGGGTGCACCGGGAAGCACAGGCCTGCAGTGCCCCTGTGACTCACAGGCCCCCAAGAAGAGCCACGTGCGCCCCCACCCTGACTCACTACCTCCGGACTTCAGCCACCTCAGCCCCCCGCCCCCACCCCCGAAAGAACAGACAGGCCTCTGTTCCAGCACTGCCCTGTCCAGAGTGAGGGGCTGCCCTCCCCGCCCCCACCCGGGCTGCCAACACTCACACCAATGTCCTTCCCAGCCCAGTTGCACTCCTCTCGCCACTCCACAGGGGCCGGCCAGGCCAGCTATGGGAGGTCGGGGAAAGGGGAACGCAGGTCAGGGACTTCTCTCTGTGCTGAGGGTGCCCGCTCAGGGGCCCACCCCCTGGTCTCTCCGAGGAGTCTGGAGGGGGGCCCAGGGCTCCTTCCCTGGGCGGCACCGAGGCTGGGGGTTCCTGGCACAGCACCTTCTTGGCCCGCTTGCTGATGTTGTCCAGGCTGAGGGAGGCCACATGGTTCTCAGCACCCACAAACAGGCGTCCACGCTCCTCGTCCACCAGCAAAGCTTCGTAGCAGCAGGTCCTCGCCAGCCGGAAGGTCCGGAGACCGTGCTGGGCCTGGAGCTCTGCAGAGTTGGGGCACCATGGAGAGTCCCCTGCTGGGGCTTCCCCCAGGCCTAGTCTGCTCTCTCTCACAGGCCACGGTTGTCTGTGTGACCTGGCCCACACATGTGTGGACTCACACCTGTGTCCGTTTACACTCACGGAGGCCCACCCAGGTACGAAGCTTGCAGGGTGGGCAGCACAACCACCAGCCCCACTCCAAGGGGAGGGCTGGGCGAGCTCCTGGGGCGTGCTCGGACAAGCAGCATCTCCAGGCAGGCGCACGGGGAGACTGGGACTCTGGGGAAGGCCGGGGGTGCGTAGGGAAAGCCAGAACCCCAGCCCCCAAATCAGGTTGAGCATTGTCTGCCATTCTGCCTGCCCCTGACTCCCAGGTAGGGAGCAGGGAAGGGGGCTCCGAGGGCCCCCACACCTCCACTTCCCCGGGGGATAGGGATGGTGCAGAGGCAGGGTCTGTTGCCATGGGGACAGGAAGGGGCTTGCTGGGAAAGCAGAGGAGAATGTGGGCAGAGAGGCGGGGGACTGCGGCCAGGGTGGGGTGAACTGGAGGTGGCCTGAGCGTGCTTCCAGTCCAATCCGGATCAGGTGGTCCACACAGGCCAGGTGGTACAACAGTGAGCACAGAGCCCCCTGCCCACGCCGGGCCCCTCTCCTGCCGGCCCTGAGCTGGGCCTGCCACCTGCCAGGTGCGCCTACCTTGGAAGGAGAGCCGAAGGCGCGGAGGGCTGGGGGCAGCGCCCCCCAGCACTGCCGTCCAGAGCAGAGCCAGGCCCGGGATCATGGCGGCGGCCTCAGCCCGCCCCATCCGAGCTCTGGGCGCTCAGGGATCAGCAGGCGCGTGTGGAGGAGCCTTGAGCCGCCCTGGACTCTGCCCCGGGATCTGGAAGAGAAGGAGTCACAGCAAGGGCGAGGGAGGGCGGGGGGGGGGGGGGGGGGGGGGGGCC